>QJSC01027593.1:2669286-2681364 GCA_003697955.1 Calidris pygmaea | reverse complement strand
AAGGATCCAGCTGGCAATCGTCCTTCAACCCGCGTCTGTGGGGGGCACCAGGAGGCAGGGTTTCTGGCTTGCACCCCTCTGCGCCGGCTGGATGTGCCCCTTGCTGCAGCAGGGCAGACCCTGAAAGCTCGTTGTGGCAGCTGCAGGGCAGCAAGACGCGCTGCCCAGGACACCCACCAGACAAGGCAACACTGCCAGTTGAGTTTCAGCCTCCCAAGGAAGCACCAAGCCTCTCCCTGCCAGCAGAAAGCCCCTCACCCAAGGGCTGTCCAACCCCAAGGTGCAGCTCTGGAGCAGAGCACCTTCCCCCCAGTGCCCAGCCAGCTCTGTGCCCACAGTGCCAGGCTCAGGACTGCATGTCCAAGCCAGTCGTGGCTTTCCCACCGAGCCCCTGCTTCTGCACAGCCCGCTGGGGTACGCCAGCCCCGCTCCAACCTGGCACCTGGAGGTGTCCTCAGTGCCTCTCACCCCCCATGAATCACAGAGCCATAAAATCATAGAATCGTCTAGGGTGGAAGGGACCTTAAAGATCATCTAGTCCAACCATCAACCTAACTCTGACAAAAAAATAAATAAGAAACAGGAAATAAAAATCACTAAACCATATTCCTGAGGACCATGTCAACCCGTCTTCTGAACACCTCCAGGGATGGTGCCTCAAGCACTTCCCTGGGCAGCCCATTCCAATGCTGGATAACCCTTTCGGTGAAGAAATGTTTCCTAATATCCAATCTAAACCTCTCCTGGCGCAACTTGAGGCCACTTCCCCTTGTCCTATCTCCTGTGACTTGGGAGACAAGACTGACCCCCACCTCTCTACATCCCCCCTTCAGGTAGTTATAGAGCGTGATAAGGTCTCCCCTCAGCCTCCTCTTCTCCAGACTGAACACCCCCAGCTCCCTCAGCTTGTCCTCATAAGACTTTCTCTCCAGACCCCTCACCAGCTTCGTTGCCCTTCTCTGGACCCGCTCCAGCCCCTCAATGTCTTTTTTGTGGTAAGGGGCCCAAAACTGGACACAGGACTCGAGGTGAGGCCTCCCAGTGCTGAGTACAGGGGGATGACCACCTCTCAGGTCCTACTCACCACACTGAAACCCTGCCATGTGCTGCTGAGACCCCCAGCAAGCTCACGGAGGAGATAGCTGTTCAGCACACTGCTTCCAGCTTTACCTCCCTGGACTACAAGTTGCTTGACGCCAGGAGGATGCTCGGCAGGTGAAGCACTGCCACTGACTGGCCTTTTCCTGGCCCTGCTGGAGCATAAGCCCGGCTCAGGACAACTGCTCCGACACAAACACAGAGGCTACAGAGCCCTGGATCAAACCTCTTCCACGCACATCCCTGGCCAGCACAGCCAGGCAGAGGAGGGACCAAGCCTGGGCGCTGTGCAAGGAGCACCACTACCACTACAAGGGGCAGGAGGACCCTGCCCGCCTCTTGAAAAGGTGGAGGAGCAGCATTTGGGCTGATGCCCAGCTCCCTTCCCTCTGCCAGGATTAGGTTTCTAATACCTGCGTTCTTGCTGACGTCTGCGCCGCAGCTAATGGCCAGCTCGGAATCCATTAGGTTCAGCGCGTCCCGGTCTCCGGATGTGCTCCGGGCACGGATACCTGTTCACCCCTGCCGTTTCCCGACGCTTCCACCGCCGCGGGCTCGCCGCAGACGGCAGCTCCTGGGGTCAGAGCTGAGAGGCAACAGCCGGGTCATCAGCTGGGGAGCTCCTGCTTCTCTCCACGGCAGTCTGCAGCCAGCCCTCTGCCAGCTCCAGCTCTGCCGTCAGCCCGGCCGGAGCACACAAGCAGGAGTCGTGCCCCACACAGCAAGAAGGTGGGAGTTTCACCCTGTGAACTAGTGAGCACGGACTTGTCGGAGGTGGAAGGGACCTTCTAGAGATCATCCAGTCCAACTCCCCTGCCAAAGCAGGGCTGCCCAGAGCACATCACTCAGGAGCATCCAGGCGGGGCTTGAAGATCTCCAGAGAAGGGGACTCCACACCCTCCCTGGGCAGCCTCTTCCAGGGCTCTGCCACCCTCACCCCAAAGAAGTTCTTCCTCAGATTGGAGTGGAACTTCCCATGGTCCAGCTTGTGCCAGTTGCCCCTCATCCTATCGCTGGAAACCACTGAAAAGAGTCCTGCTCCATCATCCTTCAACCCACCCTTTAGATACCTGTAAACGTAGACAATGTCTCCCCTCAGCCTTCTCTTCTCCAGGCTAAAGAGCCCCAGCTCTCTCAGCCTTTTCTCATCGGGGAGATGCTCCCATCCCTCCATCATCTTAGTTGCCCTACGCTGGACTCTCTCCAGTAGCTCCCTGTCTCTCTTGAGCTGGGGATCCCAGAACTGGATGCAGAATTCCTGATGCCTTAAGTTTCCAGCTAACAGTGCCCACAGGTTGGGACCGACAGGAGATTTTTTCCCCCTCAAAATCTCCCTGCTCCCCCCAAAACGCTCTTGAACAACCCGCACCAGGAGCTGCTCCCCGGTGGGAGAAGGGAGACCATACCCCAGCCCATCGAACCAGACCTAACCAAGACACATGCTTGTGGAGCCTGCACCATTTCATGCAAAATTAATAAGGTTAATTACAGGGGAAAAAAAAAAAAAAAAAAAAAGGAGGCAATGGGACTCCAACAAGCCTGGACCGGCGCTCTGCCCGGAAAAGTCCTCAAGAGGCACGACACCAACCTCCTCACCACCTCTGGGAAGGTGCCAGGGGCATGGCTCTCAGCCAGGTCCCCAGGTGCCTGCCGTGCATTGTCACCAGCAGAGCTGGGCAAGTGTTTTTCGGCTGAATAGTTATTGATTGAAAACTGCAGTTTCCAGACAGCTCAGAGCTATTTCCTACTTCACGACAAGTCTTGGACAAGAACAAACCGCTTTGTTTTCCAAGCAAAAAGTCTCATTTTGCACTGTTTTGTTTGAAACTGAGCTGCGTTAACATTTAAAAGGAAAGATAAAGGGTGTCTCAAACTCGGCTGTGTTGGGGTTTTTCAGTTTGGGCACTAAATCAAGCAATTAATTACTTGTTCAGCTCTGCTCTCCAGACAAGCTGCGAGCATCACGAGCCAAAGGGCCGGAGCAGCTCTGCCCGAGCGGGAAGGGGTTCAAGATACACAACCAAGAGGTCACAGCCACTGCTTGAAGGACATGCCAGAAGCAGGGCTGCCCGTGCAAACTGCCCTCCACAGTACATGCATGTCACACTAAGGTCCCTCACTAGTCCCGCTGGTAGCCAGCACCAGAGCAACTCTTCTGGATGCCATGGAATTGTTGGAGTTGGAAGGAAGCTCTAGAGATCATCCAGTCCAACTCCCCTGCCAAAGCAGGGTTGCCCAGAGCACATCACTCAGGAGCATCCAGGTGGGGCTTGAAGATCTCCAGAGAAGGGGACTCCACACCCTCCCTGGGCAGCCTCTTCCAGGGCTCTGCCACCCTCACCCCAAAGAAGTTCTTCCTCAGATTGGAGTGGAACTTCCCATGTTCCAGCTTGTGCCCGNGGCTCCATCCTCCTTCAACCCACCCTTGAGATACTTGTCAGCATTAATAAGGTCTCCCCTCAGCCTTCTCTTCTCCAGGCTAAAGAATCCCAGCTCTTTGAGTCTTTCCTCATAAGGGAGATGCTCCAATCCCTCAATCATCTTTGTTGTCCCACGCTGGACTCTCTCCAGCAGTTCCCTGTCTCTCTTGAACTGGGGAACCCAGAACTGGAAACGGTATTCAAGCTGTGGCCAAACTCTGCTCTGGCAGCACAGGGGGGCCAGGCATGGCCACAGGGCACCTGCCAAGGTGAGGGAACCCCTTCACTTCCCCTGCATGAAGAGCAGCTGTGCCGTAGAGGAGGCCAACGCTCACCGAGAGCCAGGATGCAGCCTGGTGCCTCTTCCACCAGGCACTGGCCCAAACTGGGAGCTGTGCTGAAGCAGCCACTCCCGTGTCTTCCTTGCCCAGAGCTATTCCTGGCACCGGTGCCCTCAGTGCCCCAGCAAGGCTGAAAGCAGAGCTCGTCCAAAGAGGAATGGAACAACTGCACTATAAATAGCAAGCCAGGAGGGCTCGGGGCAGGCTCTAAAAAGCCCAAGGAGCAATAGCGTCGTCCACTCAGGGCACCCTGGGCATTCTGTAAGACCTGAAGCAATACCCGAGCTACCCAGCTGCAAATAGGCTCCGACAACACCGTGGAGGATGAGCTGCTGCCTGGGCTCAGAGACTGCCAACTCACCAGCAAAAAAGCACACGGGGCGTTTTGCAAACTGGAAATGAGGTAGCGGCTGATGGGGGCAAAGAAAAGGAGGGGAAGCGGATCCCAGAGGGGAGGCGGTTCCCAAAGCCAGGCGGTGGAAAAGAGAATGCTCCCAACACCCAAACTCCTTGCTGACCATTCCCAGCGCTCCCCCCAGCTCCTGCTGCTCCCTCTGCTCCCATCCCTGGGGCTTCTCACCCTGCGGAGCTAAACCCCGAACTCGTACACCCGAGGACAAAGGCAGGGAAGAAACAGCATACCTCAACTCAACCAAGCCGCAGATGAGTGGCTCAGGACAAAAAGCTCACGTCTTCTGCAACCCACAGCAACCTCTGTGCAGCGCCCAGCCTGCACCAGGAGTGGCACAGAGGCATAAGAGCTCAGCCCATCCCGTGATCCACCAGAGTCAAGTTCCATTCCTGCCTCTAGGAAGAGTCTTACCCTTCCCACCACACCCAGCCCTCCCCGCTCCCTCTTCCCTGCCGGTGCCTCCATCTGGAGCCGCAAATTCTCCTCCTTCCCCTTCGCGCTGACGGCAATATGTCCTATAAAGGGATCTCAGCCTCTGCAGACGAGGACGTGACCCACCTCCAGAGGCACCAGCCTCCCGTTGCCGGCGGGGAGCCCCGTGCTCTCAGCACGGCTCGCCTGGGCATATCCACTGGGAGCCAGGAGGCAGGAGAGACGGTTGGGAACGTGGGGAAGAGCTGTGCAGGCAGGCACAGGCAAGGCAGAAGACCTGAACAAAAATCGCCCAGCACGTAAACACACACAGGGAAGCAGTTGCTTCCTCTGACAGAAAGGGTTTTGTGTGTCAGAACAGGAAGACAGCACTTAAAAAAAAAAAAAAAAACAACAAAAAACAACAAAACACCCCAAAACCTTAACACAAACCCCTCGCTTTCTTGCCCCTGCAGCACCAAAACCAGCCAGGACACAAGAAGCGAAGACGGACAATGCTGACTACAAACCCACCTTGGGAAATTGGGAAGCCCACCGCTCCCTTCCCTTCTCCCCCACGGCTCTCCTGTCCCCCCCCCTCGCCCTTCCTCCTCTGCACAGCAAGAGGAGAGGCAGAGGTCTTGAGTTTGGCTGAGTTTCCATTCTGGGGACAGAAGCTCGATAACAGACTGGGCAGGATGTGAGCACCCGTTGAGGAAGAGGATTAGTAACCCCCTAATCTGCACATTTTGGAGTCGAAGCGCTTCACTCCGCTCTCTAATTAAACCACAAGAGTGCAGAGATTGCCAGAAGGGGAAGAACAAGGAGGAAGAAGGAAAGGAGACGGAGAGCGTGGCTTAAAGGCTGTTCCTCGTGGCTTAAACGCCAGGGGTGTCATTGGTGGGGACGTGTTTCACCTCGAGTGCTTTACGCCAGGGCTGCTGAGCATCCTATTGCCTCCCCCGATCCAAAGGATGAAGAGGAACCTGCGATATGGCCTGGGGATGGCAGAGGAGGGAGCAAAGGGCTCCATCAGGCAGGGCGAAGCGTTACCTGTGGCAGCCTCACCTGCCTGGCCCCGACTCCCCTCCCCAGTCCCCGGCCTCCTGGGAAACGTTGGGAGGGCCAGGCTGCGCTCGTCTCCGCTTCCCAGACCTGTCTGCACAAAAGACCCTTGTTCCAGCACTTATCTGGCCCCACGCTGGGGAGGGGACGGTGCCTGGCTGGCCCTGGCACCCAGGCAGGACATTCAGCTTTCCACCAGGCTGCCCGGCAAGGGAAACTTTCCTGGCACAGGTAAAGAGGGAAACCTTTCTACCGCCGTCCGCGACAAACAAAGCAGTTCAAATAATGGCCCCTTCCCCTCCAGCTGCGCCCAGAGGAGGCGGCGAGCCCGAGCCTCCCCTCCTCGCTGCTGGCACTTCAGCAGGGACAGCCTCGCCAGGGAAGCCACCTCGGCAGTGGGGACAGGCCTCCCGAAATGCTGTGTCTCCAACCTCTGCCCCACCAGACCTAGACGGGGAGGGGGGGGGGGGGGGGGGGGGCGGTGCGTGCAGGGGGGCAGGCTGTCACTCCAGCGTCCCCTCTCTTCCCTGGCTCCCGTTCTTTGACATTCCTCTCTTCTGTTTGCTTTGTTTCAGCCCTCAATGAACAGGAAGAAAAGGGAAGGAGCCTTGACAAATCCGATCAAGGCGCAGACACGCTGAGGCTCCCTCCCGCTGGCATGCCAAGCCCTGCACTAATGAGGGGCAGAGGAGAGAGAGGCAACCGCTGAAAACAGCAGCCCCACGGAAACACTTGGTTTACGGGACAGAGGGAAAAGAAGCTGCTTGGGCACAACAGAGCCAGCACAAGCTCCCAGCCTTCAGAAAGGGGGTCTTGACATTTCCCCTGGCCCAGGGAGCTTGTTCCAGCTCCTCAGCCCAGATCCCAGTCACCTACTGCCCGCTTAGGGAGAAGGATCCAGACATGCACGCTCAAGGGAAGCTCAACTAAAGCAGCCACAGAGATGGGACCACACTTCGTTCCAAGGGTTCGTACAAGGCATCTGGTCTTTCCCTCCAGAGAACTGGGCCACAGGGGCTTATAAACGCCAGTGCTGTCTCCAGAACCTCCCCACAGGTCCCAAATATCCACCTGGTCAGTAGAGAGGACACCCACAGAGCCAAGACCTTCTGCCACCCCCAGTTTAACGATTCGGGTACAGACGTGCTAAAATGGGAAGGGAGCGAGCACGTGTGAACCGGCTACTTAACAAGCAAGATAACTGACCTTTGGAGGCTGCCAATGTTGCGGGGGTACCTGGGAACAGCTGGAGAAGCTGGCAGGGCCTGGTGGCAGCTGTGAGGACCACCCTTTAACCGGGGATTCTCAACTTGAAGGGCAGAGAGCACATCCCGGCTGTACTTGAGGGTTTTGGAGCTTGCCGTCACCTGAAACCCAAAAGACAAACAGTCACGTGAAGAGCTGCTGCCTACATGAGCTCTGGGGACAGGTCCCTGCACCACCAAGAGAGTCATAAATCAGCAGTACCCCACGCCTTGGTCCTGTCCCTTTTCTCCTGAGCACAGCTCAGTGTCACCCAAGGCTTCCCAGACAGCCCCTGGGAGAATATCCGCGTGCCGCATGTTCCTAGTCCCAGAGCGCTGCACTGTCCCCGGAGCACGTTCTCCACCCACGCAAGGGGGGGCCACACACGTGTCCCCAGAAGCACTGGCAAAGCCAGGGCCACCGTGCTCCCCCGCGGCACCCACGAGTCCTCACACTGACTCTTCAGCAGGACGGGGAGCTGGGGGAGGGATGCAAGGTCCCTGGTCCCCTCCCAAACATGACGGAGGCAGCAAATCTTTAGCTTGCGAGGCAACGGAGGGATTAAGGACCATGTCCAGTAACCTGAGCCCCTGCGACATACCCGGGGCAGTCCTGGAGACAGCCTAACCAAGAAGCACAGAGCCACGCAAAAAAGCTGGGGCAAAGGAATTGGGAATTTTGATTTAAAGCCCCCTCTATCCACACACACATCATTGCTCCAAGATGCAGGAGGAACAGGACCTTCAAAGCAGGTAAAAGCTACAAATCCCATCTTTCTGGTCTGTCCCACCTGCTTTAAAAACCCCAAACGGAGGAGTGAGTGTGCTGGGCACCAGCCCTGCCACAGCACCCGGCGCACCCCTCTAGGCATAGCAAACCCCAGGTCAGCCTGGCACGGCACAATATCCAACAAGGGAGACAACAGCAATCCCAACAACGGCCGGAGATAAGAAAAGCTTCACAACAGCCAAACCCACCAGTTCCAGCGAAGAAACACAGCAGCACAACTGCTCAGCGAAACCCTCCTCCAACAACAAAGCCTGACATTACTTCTGCTTTGTGGGTCTTCCACAGTGTCCCACTGCAAGGTGAGAGGGGGACACGACCTATGGACACTACGGCACACGTCAGTAAACACACATCTGTCCCCTCCATCATCCCCACCCCACTTACCCTGATGTATCAGCTCCCACCTCAGAGGTCTAAGGGGGGAACATCAAAGAGGGATATTCTGGAGAAGGGGGAACCAGGGTGCCACATCTGCCCGGCACACATCCCCTTTGCAGTTACAACCCTCCCTCTGGTGCTACCAGAGCCATGCTCTTACAGGGACCAGTTCCCCAGGTAAAAGCCAAGTCCCTGGTACCCACCTGGAATAGGAAGCAGCAGAACAAGTAGCTTCATTAGCCAAGAGCTGGAAAACCAAATCCACCTTTGGGAGAGCTAATCCTGAGTGGGGAGAGCCAGGCACATGGCTGCCATGCACGGCAGCGCTGCCCAGCGGGATCCACCACAGCATGGCCACCAGCGTCACCGGGAAAGCAAATCTGCCATGTGCACCATCTCCAGGGTGGAGCCCACATCCAACGCCTACAACCCAAGCCACCAGCAGTTATTTACATAGCACGGCGCTCGGGACCTGCAAGACCTCCTGGGACCCATCTCCGGGTCAGCTTGCCTTCTCCAGGTGGGGTCAGGGGAGCTTGGGGGAGGCTGAGGGAAAGGGCAGATCAGAGACCACAAGCTCGGTTGCCCCCCTCACCCAAAACCTCTCCCTCAGGGCCCAGCTGCATCTCTCCCTTGGAGCGTTTCCATCAACCCAGGCCACTTGGAGAACTGCATGGCCAGAGTTTTTTCCAGCTGCATCACACGGTTATTAAAAGATATCGCCTCTCCCTCTCAGCCTTTAGCACAGGCGGATTTGGGATATTACAGGAGGGACTGCACATGGCTCATGAATGAGGGAAGGGAGTTATCCAAGGAACAGCCTGGGGCTCTAAATGGCTTTCTGGAAAAGGCATCTGGAGGCAGGAGGCGGTCACTATCTCCCAGCAGGGCTCTGCACACATTGCCAGACGTGCTGTTCCTCCTGGGAAGCCAAAAAGGAGTCTCTCTCCTGAGATGCCAAGTCTCAGCTGAGCTGGGAAGAGAAGGGCAGGGGCACCCTGACGGAGAACAGCAACAAAATGCCTTCAAGTCAAAACGCTCATTAAAAGGCCCCTTTAAGCTTGTTTGACCTGGGTTTCCCTTCCCTTCAGACTACCGCTTCAAGCAATAGACCTGCCAGCAACACTTCCAGGAACTCAAGGACTACACCACCAACATCCCCTGCCAGATGCTGCCTTTCCAGGTCCCTGGAGGGCTGTCGGAGATCCGAGGTGCAAGCTCCCACCAGCAGCAGTGCCATGCTCGGAGCTTGCTGTGCTCGTCTCCTCCTTTGGACTGAGATTTGGAGCTCTCCAGAAAGGTGCCGGCCTCCAGTGAGATGCCTTGGGTGCATCAGGCCTTCCATTCTAGGCAGGGCTCATGTGTCAGGGACTAAAATACTCCCTCTGTCTACAGGTTATTTGGAGCAGGTCACAATTTATCCCCAGCTACCCCGAAGAACTGGCTGAGCTCATCCAGAAGCACAGAAAATAGATGGCCACACCACGCTGTGGGCAGGAAGGGATGCCCCAAGGAGACAGGACCAGAAAGGCCACCTCACCCCACACCAGGACTGCTTCCTTCCAACCACAGCCGTAAAGGTCCACATCCCAGACCTCACACTGCCAGGCTCCTTCCCTCCCGGCAGGGGAAGGACAGCAGGAAAACATGGCCGGGGAGCGTATCCACTTCCCTCACAACTACCAACCTCCCAAGACACAGCCACACGTCAACGTATCGTGTGTATTCATAGAGTCATCCCTTCTGCCCAGGCCAGAAGGGACCTCCAAAGGTCATCTAGTCCGACCTCCCCGCAGTCAGCAGGGACACCCCCAACTAGACCAGGTTGCCCAGGGCGTCATCGAGCCTCACCTTGAATATCTCCAGGGATGGGGCCCCAACCACCTCCCTGGGCAACCTGTTCCAGTGCTCCACCACCCTCACAGTGAAGAACTTTCTCCTAATCTCCAATCCAAATCTGCTCCCCTCCAGCTTAAAGCCATTGCCCCTTGTCCTATCACTACAGGCCTTTGTAAACAGGTTCTCCCCAGCCTTCCTGTAGCCCCTCTCAGGTACTGGAAGGCTGCTATTAGGTCTCCCCGGAGCCTCCTCTTCTCCAGGCTGAACAACCCCAGCTCCCTCAGCCTGTCCTCATAGCAGAGGTGCTCCAACCCCCAATCATCCTTGCGGCCCTCCTCTGGACCCGCTCCATCAGGTCCATATCTTTCCTATATTGAGGGCTCCAGACCTGCACACAATACTCCAGGTGAGGTCTCACCAGAGCAGAGTAAAGCAGAAGAATCACCTCTCTGGACCTGCTGGCAACGCATCTTTTGATGCAGCCCAGGATGTGATTGGCCTTCTGGGCTGCAACTGCACACTGCCTGCTCATGTCCAGCTTCTCGTCCACCAGCACCCCCAAGTCCCTTTCCTCAGGGATGCTTTCTAATACCTCATCTCCTAGTCTGTGATGGTGAGGATTGTTCTGGCCCAGGTGCAGAACCTTGCACTTGTGCTTGTTGAACCTCATGAGGTTCAACACCTCCCCTCCAGCCTGTCCAGGTCCTTCAGGATGACATCCCATCCCTCTGGTGTATCGACAACACCACAGAGCTTGGTGTCATCTGCAAACTTGCTGACGGTGCCTTTAATCCCCCTGTCTATATCATTGATAAAAATGTTAAACAGTATCGGTCCCAGCATGGACCCTTGAGGGACACCACTTGTCACTGCTCTCCATGGGGACTTCGAGCCATTGAGTGCTACCCTCTGGATGCGACCATCCAGCCAGTTCCTTATCCACTGAACAGTCCACCCATCGAATCCATACCCCTCCAATTTGGCGAGCAGGATGTTATGGGATCCTATTTGTCGGATGAGCTGCCTCAGACCCACAGCAGGGCTCTGCCTGGGGTCAGCCTCCCCCGAAACGGCGCGGTCTCGTGGACCTGAGCAAAGAGCGAGACGTTGGCAGCCAAGCAAGCTGGACTCCAGCACTGTACCCACCGATGGGCCGGCGGAGCCTTTGCTTTTTTGTGGTTTTTTTTGGTTGTTTTTTTTTTTGGTTTGCTTCTTTTCCTGCCATTAGTGCTGAGCCTGCACCTCTCATCATCAGAGCACAGCAACTATTTGGCCTCAGTTACAGCCAGTGGATTCCAGTAAGCACGAGCCCTTGGCACCCAGATTGACAGTAAGTGCTAAGAAAGTTGCTGCTCGGAGAGCTTTTAGGGTACGGTCGAGAGAGAAACCAGCCCCTCAACCCAGCCTCTCGTCTCCTACCCCCCTCTCCCCGGGCACTACAAGCCAAGGCGATTAAAGTCTTGCCCGATTTCATGGGCTCCTGCTGCTGCTCCGAGAAGCCACCCCTCCTACAGCACTCCCTTGCAGCATATTTACCATAAAAAGGCAGTGTGATGCTACTCAAACTGTCCTCCAAACTCCCTCACTGCAGGGGGGAGGTGAACAGAAAAGGGGGGACAGGGCAGACAGCGGGTGGGAGGGAAGCCAGGGGCAAGGGACGAAGAAGAAGCGCCTGCCAAACAAGCTTCTCTCCCTCTCGGGGACAGAGCCACCCTATCTAGCTACGCTCCTCAGAGCGGCCCCAAGGACTTTGTGCATCAAGCTTCACCTCTGGCTGAAGACAAGGTGTTTTTGGGCAGTCTCCCAGGCGGCCAGCTCTCAGATTGCTGCCTGCCAGAGCCGGAGCTTCTCTCCTTGAAGGAGAGCAGCTCCGGCAGTCTGCACTGGATATGCCCCCAGAGCCACCAGCAGGTTCTCCTAGACCTCCGCCAGGGGCTTCAGGGGCTACCTCACCCACCTGGCTACTTAGACTTAGCTCACGGGTAAGCTCAGCCACCCCCAATTTCCGAGGAGCTCACAGGTGGCACCGCGTGCGAGCGGAAAGTTGGGTCTAATCCATGTGATTCCGCCTCAAAAAAAA
>QJSC01027593.1:2633845-2658563 GCA_003697955.1 Calidris pygmaea | reverse complement strand
CCCCCCCCCCCCCCCCAAAACCCAGTGGCCACCAGCTCTGGCAGCCCGTACCCAGAGCTGGGATGTAATTCCCATCCAAAGGCTGCAGCTTTTGGGCTGCGGGGGAAGAGGAACCTTCCCTGGCTCCAGCCGGGAGCAGGGAGGCAGCGAAGCCCCTCTGCCAAGCTGCTGGCGTCCAGAGCCACTCCGCACCTCCTCACTACTCACTTGTTGTTCTTTGGATGGTACCCACAAAAGGAAATGTTCTTCAGCTGGAAAAAATGGCTACACTTGTTTACCTGGGAGGGGGGAGAGAGAGAGATAAGGACCATCAAAGCTTTCCCTCCCCACCCCCTCCATGGGGAAACGCGTGTGTGGGCTCAGCAATGAAATTAACTGGGATGCCATCCCGGGCTGATCCCAGCAGAAGTTTCAGGGCAGCCCCAAGCACCTGCCCATGGGGGGGGATCTTCCAGGCAGCCCTGCTGGCTCCCACCCTGGCTGCCTCCACCTCCAGCAGCTCCTGCAGGGTTCCCCTGGAGGCCCTGGGGCTTGGGTCAGAGCTGCTGTTTGGCTCTTGGAAATACCAGCAGATAGAATCACAGAATCACAAAATCTTAGTGGTTGGAAGGGACCTCTGAGATCATCGAGTCCAACCACATAAAAAAAAAACCAAAAAACCACAAAACAAAACACAAACCTCACCATCAAACACCACCAAAAAACACCACCCACCAACTAAACCCCACACCCAGGACCCGACCCACAGCACCCCACCACAAACCAATAATCTTGGGCACTAGAGCATGCCCTGAAGAGCCATGTCTACACGTTTCTTCAATCCCTCCAGGGATGGTGACTCCACCACCTCCCTGGGGCAGGCTGTTCCAGTGCCTGACCACTCTTTCAGTAAAGTAATTCTTCCTAATATCTAATCTAAATCTCCCTTGCCGCAGCTTCAGACCATTTCCCCTGGTCCTGTCATTCCTCCTTTGGGAGAAGAGGCCAGCCCCCGCCTCTCTACAGTCTCCTTTCAGGTAGTTGTAGAGGGCAATGAGGTCTCCCCTCAGCCTCCTCTTCTCCAAACTAAACATGGTTTAGGTGAATGGGTAACTTAGAACTAAATAAATCACCCAAGCCTGGGTGTTCAAAAGGTCCTAGCCGGAAATGAGAACTTATTTACACAAGTTCAAAGGGCAACCACCTTGATGGCACCCTCTACACTTGTAGAAACCCAAGAGCCCTGCTTCCTGCCACAGCACCCACGGCCATGAGCTACTCCAACCTCCTCCCCCCAGCTGGAGGGGGAGGTTTCCCAAAGAAAGTCTTGCTGCAAAGCCCTCGCTTGCCTCTGCTCAGCATCTCCCCGTGCTTTGCTAGGCTACTTATGCCGAACGCTAATCACCAGCCTGCCACGGCCAGCTAAAGAGATTACGGGGCAGATCTGGAGGACACCACTCAAAATAGCAGCAGGAAAGGGTTTTAGGAGCAGCTGACAGATTACTGGTACGGCTCAGCGCGCAGCATCCCGGCGCAACGAGGCGCTTGGCAGCTGCGGGGCCACCAGCAAGTGATACAGCCCAAAGCTGGGAGCCCATGGGGTACGAGGGACCCTGAGGTGGGCCTACAACCCCGCTGAAGGTGTTTCTCACACCCTCAGGTGGGTGGAGATCCCCCATTTAGATACGCAAACAGGACCCGTAGCACAGGGGGCATGAGCCAGCAACCAGGGAAGGGCCGAGACGAGCAGGGAGAGGGACACTACCTTGCTGTGCTCCTTGGAGTCATCAGCTTTCACGGCAATCTTGACCCCACGCACGCTGATCTCCAGGACGCAGCTGGAGGGTGGGTTAAAGTGCACAGTGAGGCGGCGCGTGGTGGCAATCTGGCAGGGGGAAAGACAGAGACAAAGCCCTGGCACTTGTGAGTAGTGATGGTGGCTCCTCTTATCCCTTCCCTTCCCCACGGAGGCTCCTGCCCTGCTGCCAGGAGGAACAGGCGCTCCTCCTCCCAGGTTTGGGGTGGGACACTACCTTCTGCATGGCCGCGCACAGAACGTCGTTGCCCTTGTGATAGGGAACCTGCACCGAGCCGAGGAACTTCACCCGAAACTGGTCCACCCAGTCGTTGCTCTTGGCCAGAGCTGGAAAAGAGGGCACACAGCAGGGATCATCTCCGATGACCAGGAACGTGGGCTGAGATCCAGCTCCCTGCTCCATATTCCCACCCCTGCAGGTTTCTCTGCCCAGGGAAGGCTTCCCACAGAAGACCCACCAGAAAGCTGCCCATCGCTCCCTGCCAGCTGCTCCGCTTGGTCCTCCCTCCATCATCCCCCTGTGCTCAGCATCAGGCTCTTCTCAACAGAGCGGAGGTGGACACAGGACAGGGGACATCAGCAGGCTGCGTGCCTAGGTCTGGTACCTGTTACGTGGTCTGGGTCCTTGGTGACTTCGATAGCGTAGTAGGCAGGAAAAATGCCCCGGTCGCCCGTCCGCATGTTGTAGGCTTCGTACCAATAATCTTCTGCCTGCACCTCCACCAGCAAAGGATCATCCACCTCCAGCTCCAGCTCATCGGCGTGGCGAGGCACGAACCTGGGCAAGGAGGGACTAGCACCTGGCCGGCCAGCAACGCTGGTGGCCTTCTCACCGGCACGCTGCTAGGGCAGGGGGCAACATAAAACCTGGGCCACTGGCCCAGGCAGGCACCTGGCAGGTGTCATTAGCCACGGGGACCTGGGATGATGAATAAATCTGAGCAGGTTTAGGCTCAAAAGGCGGCAGCACCCTGGCACCTCAGGTAAGGGTACCAGGTGCCCTCAGAGCAGCCTGGGTAGATGTTGGTCTTGGGCAGGGCATGAGCTACACGGGGAGCAGTTTGGTCCCTAGGGCTTCCCAAAAGGTGGAAACACCCGTGTTTGGGCTGGTCCCACCATGGTGGGAGGGCAGCACCAGCTTTCCCCTGCGAAAGGCTGGGGGCACCGCTGGCACCTGCAAGCTCACCTGAAGACGGCGCGGTGGGTCTGCTCCTGCTCCTCCCCGTTGATCATGCAGGAGAACAACCCGAAGGACTCGGCACCTGGGGATGAAGGCAGAGGGGGACATCTCAGCGTTGAGGGGTCAGCACTACAGCCGAGGGAAGGACGTGGGCTGGGGGGGGGGTGGATGGCTCAGCAGAGCCAAAGCAACACGGTGCCACAGGAGAGGAAGGCATAGCTAGACCCGCTGCCCTGGTGTCCACCGATCCCCACCGGGACCACAACCTTCCTGCGCCAACGTGCACGTCTGTGACAGCTTGGTGTCACCAGCACCGTGGGACCCACTGCACCATGGGAAGCCCTGCTTGCAGGGTCATGCCACCAGCCCCTGGTGCTCCTCTGGGCTCGGGGAGACGGGTGGGATGCTGTGCCCCTGCAAGACCACTCAGCCCCCCCCTCAGGACAGCCATACCTTGGGCTAGCCAAACAAGAGCCTGGACCACCTCCAGCCACCCCTGCCTGCTGCTCGCGAGGCTTTTCCAAACCCCCCCCCCAGGCACCAGAGACAAAGCCACAAGCTGCAGCAAGCAGAGCCGGAGCTCACATCTGCTGGTGGCTTTCTACGTCCTGAGCGTGCCCTCAACCTTGTATCAGGGATGGGCAGAGTTGCCCGGGTGGGCAGCCACCAGCCCACCTCCCCCTGGCGCCCAGCACTCACTGGAGGAGCGCGCCCGGCCACTCATGAAGACGTTGAGGAACTTCTTGGAGAAGTGGATGTCTGCTTCGGGGGTGGAGTCCTCGGAGAGGCAGACCGAGTCGCGCTTCAGTGCATCCTCCTCATACTCCTCGCCGATGGCCGACTCGTAGGGCGAGGAGACGCAGTTGTCATAGACGGTGGCCGAGTCGCTCTCGTCGCTGTAGCCCGAGTAGCACTGCTTGAGGCTGACCAGCTCCAGCTGCACGTTCTCGTCCACCACCAGCGTGTACTTGACCGAGTCGTAGGAGAGGGCGCTGGTGTCCGAACTCACCGAGGCTCTCTGAAGGTTGTGCCCCGGCCGGGAGGCACTGCTCCCACCACCGCAAGAGGCCCTGGGCAGGTTCATCTTGTCAGGGGAGGACATGTAGTCCAGCACCTCGTCCTCCTCGCTGATGGAGGGGTTGGTTTTCCCTGCCAGGGCCGAATAGCCAGAGGTGTCAATGTCGGAGCTGATGGACATGCGGTTCTCGCTGGACTGAGAGAGGAACGGCTTGTCGGTCTCCAGGGGGTCCGAGTTCTTCTGCACGGGCGTCAGGTAGATCTCCTCTGTGGCCTCCAGCCTCACATCCGTCTGGTAGCGGATGCGGTCCCGGTGGGCTTCGGGGCCCCTCGACGTCACCACCACCACACTGGCACCGTGTGGTGGGGGACGGCTGGCGTTCTGGTGCTTCTCAGGTGGCCGGGATGAGGCGACGCAGGCGGGTGCCATCTGTGTGGCTGCTGTGCGCCGGCACGGGCTCTCCGTGGACGTGCCCCGGTCTTTGGTGGAGGTTGTGCTGTTTTGGTGATTGACCTCATCACTCAGGCAAACGTGGTCGTGGGGAGGGGTCTGCTCACCTGGAGGGGGAGGAGAGCAGCATTGACAGCCCCGCAGAGGGTGACGCTCCTTGCTGGGGAAGGTGGCCAGGGATGCCACCCAGACTCAAGATTGGACATGCACCCTGCATCCACGTGGGATGTTTTCCCCAACCTCCTGCTCCGGCACCAACTTGCCCCAGCCACGAAAGGGTGAAGAGAGCTGTCCCTGGCCAACAACCCAACAGGTTAGGGGTGGACCTGCTGGAGATAACTTCTGAAGAGAAAGATCTAGGGGTCCTGGTGGACAGCAAAATGACAATGAGCCAGCAGTGTGCTCTTGTGGCCAGGAAGGCCAACGGAATCCTGGGCTGCATGGGGAAGAGTGTGGCCAGCAGGTCAAGGGAAGTCATTCTCCCCCTCTACTCTGCACTGGTGAGGCCACAACTGGAATACTGCATCCAGTTCTGGGCTCCCCAGTTCAAGAGGGACAGGGAACTACTGGAGAGAGTCCAGCAAAGGGCAACAAAGATGATTCAAGGATTGGAGCATCTCCCTGATGAGGAAAGGCTGAGAGAGCTGGGACTCTTTAGTCTGGAGAAGAGAAGGCTGAGGGGAGACCTTATTAATGCTGACAAGTATCTCAAGGGAGGGTTGAAGGAGGAGGGAGCCAGACTCTGTTCAGTGGTTCCCAGTGACAGGAAAAGGGGCAACGGGCACAAGTTGGAACATAAGATGTTCCACTCAAATATGAGGAAGAACTTCTTTGGGGTGAGGGTGCCAGAGCCCTGGAAGAGGCTGCCCAGGGAGGTTGTGGAGTCCCTTTCTCTGGAGATCTTCAAGACCCACCTGGATGCCGTCCTGAGTAACATGCTCTGACAAGCTCTAGGCAATCCTGCTTCAGCAGGGGAGTTGGACTAGATGATCTCTATGGTCCCTTCCAACTCTAAAAAATTCAGTGAAATTCAGTGAAAACTCACCCGTTTTCAGAGGGGACGACGACCGGGACACCCGCTCCTGCCAACTGTGCTTTTTCCCCAGAGAGTTGTTATTCAGCGTGTCCTGAGGAGAACAACAAAGCCGCCTTGTAGCCCGAACAGTAAACACCGCGTGGCACAGCAGTGGTGGCAGCAGCACCCATCCCTCCCCACGTCTCAGCTTCCCCCCTCGCCCAGGCACGCCAGGGCACGGGATGCTCGGGGGGGGAGACCACCCCCCCCCCCAAACCAGCCCCACATCTCGCCACGCCGCTGCTGTGAGGGCTGGCACGGCGGTCAAAGGAGGGTGGGCGAGGAGCCAGCCAGGCCTGGATGGATGGATGGATGCACTCGTCCACCCCCCAGGGAGACTCGGACGCAGGAACCCACGGCGGGATGGTCCCAAGCCCAAAATCCAAGCGCTGAGCCCACCTGGGCTGGGCAGGTTGTGCTCTGCTCCCACCCGTTGAGCCCCATCTACCTTCAAACCACCCAAGGTTATTAAACGGGAGAAGTCCCAAGAGCCAGGGGATGTGCTGCTGCCCCCCCTGGGAGCCCCTGGGGGTATATAGGGGTATACATATACACAGGCACATGTACGTATGGATATATATACCTCTTACATGCACACACACACATAAATATACACCCCACCAGCAGACATCAATCCTGACCAGCTGGAGAGGCGAGGAAGGACCTCCCCCCACGCTGGGACCAGTTCTGTGGGTGCTGTGTGCCCTGCCTGCCTTGCCCCGGCCGGCAGCCACGCGTGTGCGCACACACGCGTGTGCACAGGGGAGTGTGCGTGCCCAGCCTCACCATGAGACCTGGGGACGGGGGACCACGGTGGGGGGGTGGTCTCGTGTCCTCAGGGCTGGGAGAGCAGCCCTCCCCGGTCCCCAAGGTCGCCGGGTCCCCCCTCTAACAAGGACCCTCAAGCAGATGGGGGACAAGTCCTCCTCCCTGCCCGTCTCCGTGGGGGCGTTTCTCCCCCCCGCTGCAGCCGTGGCACTTTTCCACACCGTTAATTTTCGTTAATTTTCGGGGTCCTGAGCCCCGCTGGGACTCCCCGGATTTTCTCACAGCCCCATGGGCCAGCCTGCAGCTCTTACAGGAGCTGCCCCCTCCTCGCTCTGCTCCCCCCACCAACCCGAAACAAGCCTTTTGCCCCGAAACTCCGAGNTTTCCCAGGGATGCCAGGGGCCGGGACGCGGGCCAGGGGAGCTGCCGCGGCGACAGCCTCTGCGTGCAGGTTGCCACGGGGCCAGCACACGAGCCAGCCCGCCTGCCCGGACCAGGACAAGAGGCAGGAACGCCAGCAGGTAAAGCCCACCCGTCCCACAGGGCCAGGCCACTCTGGGGGGCTCTAACGCCCGGCCAAGGTGGAGAGAGACCCAACATGGTCTTGGAGGATGAACCTGGCCAGTCCCAGCAGCTTCTCCTTCCCCTCCCGGGAAGTTGGGGATGTTCTTCTCATCCCAGGCCACCTACGTGGGATGACTCACAGAGACCCCAGCAGCAACCAAGACATCACCAAGTGAGCTCCTAGCCCTGCAAGGAGAAGCTGAGGCAGAGGGTGGGATGGTGGCCCTGCCCGTGCACATCCTGCCCAGCACGAGGAGGCTGGAGGCACAGGAGGGCACCTCGGTGCCCTGGCTGGACATTCAAGAGAGGACGTGTGGCCACGGTCCCTCTTTTGACCACCTGCAGGAGAAGGGAGCTGGGCAGGCCAGGAGAGTGCAGGAGGGTCTGACACAGGTGGAAGCAGATCTCAGGACAATCCAAGGGATGCCCTGCACCGTGTGTCCTCTCCTCGGGGCACCACAGGGGTACCTGCCTAACTTTGGGCAGAGGTAGGCATCCAGAACAGGCCCCCCCAAGCCAACCTGGCTCCGGAGCTTCAGCCTCCCCCTGGGAGGTGACCATCAGCTCCCCTTCCCCAGCCCACCATCTACACAACCTTCCCCCCACCAAAATCCCTCTCCACGGGCCTGCTGCCATCGGCTGCCTGGGAAGGGGGGGGGGTGTTTCTGTCCCCCGTCCCCCCAGCTGGATGTGGCTGCCACGTGCCACTTGCTCCTCAGGGCACCCGTGCAGGGTGGAACAAGGGGGACAAGGCTGCTGCTGTCCCCTTGTCCATTATGCTCGGTGGAGCTCCCCCCTACAGCTTCCCCAGCCCTGCTGCCTTTGTCCCTGGTGCCAGCTGCCCCGAGGGCACCCGTCCTGGCTCTGTGCCTTCCTCCTCCTCCTCCTCCTCCTCCTCCTTCTCCCACCCATGGCCTCAGGCAGAGAGCTGGCATCAGCTGCGGGTGCCGGGCTGGTGACACCCAGCTCCGACTACTCCCCATCTGTCACCCACAGGGACACCTGCCTCTCACTTCGTGCTCCCTGGCTGAACGTCACCGCGACGGAAATCCTCCTACTTGGCAGAAGGCACGGCTGAAACGCAGGAGGGTGGCAAAAATAGCCCTGCGTGTCGCCCATCTACCTCGCACGGCTTCGTGAAGTTTGCAGGAGGAGACCGGCCAAAGGGACGCCGGCCACCACTCAGAGGACCAGCGCGGGGGGCTCCGAAATGCCACCCCCACCAGGGACACGGGCAACCCCAAGGCTGCGCGGGGCAGGCAGTCCTGGGGAAAACCGACCAAAAACTCGTGCAAGATGTGCGAGCGAGTGAGACAACAGAGCCCCTTCGTCCTCCCCGGCCACCATTTTGGGCGTTGCCGTTCTGTCTCTCCAATTTTGCACGGGGCGCTGACATTAAATGCCTCTTTCGCCGGGCGCCGCTGCGGGGGGAGCGGTGGCTGCCGCGTCCCCACCGCTGGGCATGGGGCAACTGGTGTCACCACCCTGCCCCGGGGCTGGCGCTGCCCCCAGCCTGGGGGCTGGAGCCCAGCCAGCCCTTGGCTAGCGGTGCCACCCTGGGCTGGCCAGCCCCATGGCGCGGTGCCCTGTCCCGTGATGGCTCGTTCACGCGTTCGGGATGCCCTGCCTCATTTGTCCTCCATCCTCAAAGGAGGCCTTTCCCCGCTCCCACCTTGCCCCTGCCCCACTCTCTGGGGGCACAGCTCAGCCCCGCCACGCTGTGTCCCCTCCAACTTGGTGGCGGGGATGGAAGAATGACCCACCCGGCCCCTCAAGTGCCCCCAGCCCCCACTGAGCGTGGTGCCCAGGCAAGGCCTGGGGGTGGGAAGGGGGCACAGCCTGCAGGGACTCAGCGGTACCAGGGGGTGACACATCCCTGTATCCCCTCCCCAGTGCCTCCCCAGCCCACAAACCGCTCCTGGCTCTGCAGTAGGGATGGAGCCTGGAGCAGGGATGCGGGTGGCGGCGGGCAGTGACCCCCCGGGGGGGCAGCCACCTTGCCGGGCATGGCGGGGAAGGCAGAGGAGCCTCTCTCCTCCATCCCTCCCCCCAAGCCTCTTCCTTCCTCCCTCCCTCCATCCCTCCGAGACAAAAGCCCCCCCCCGGCGGCGGGAGCATCCTTCCTCCTCCCGGGAACCACCCCCCCCCACTTCCCCGGTCCCCGGGCTCACCTGGCTGCGAGGCACCTGCGGGAAGAGGTTGAGAGTTGTGGGTCGCTTGGGCCTGTAGACATCGGTGGTCCCGGCCGGGGGCGGCGGGGGATCTTTCTGCAGAGGCTCGGGGGCCGTTTGCTCCTCGGCCGGCGCCTCCCCCGCCGCGTCGATGAGGTCGAGCTGGAGCATCTCCGCCTGCAGCCGGCTGGCCTCCCCGCCGCCCGCCGCCCGGGCCCCGCCGCCCGCCCGGCTCACATGGCCCTGCCGGGATTAACGGCGGCGATCAGGCCACCGGGAGGGAGGGAGGGATGGGGAAGGAAAGGGGGCGGGAGGACCGGGAGCCGCCGCGCCGCGCCTCCCCGTCGGGGCCGGGAAAAGGGGGGAGCCGGCGCCGGTGCAGCATCAGCATCATCAGCAGCATCAGCACCCGGCGGCCTCTTCCTTTTAAAGGGGCAGGGATGTTATTCCCGAGGCCGGGAAGCCCCACGTCTCCCCGCCTCACCCCCAGGCAGGGGGGTGGTGGTGGGGGCAACATCCATCCTTGGGGTTGGGGCACCCCCCGTCACCTCATTCCCGGCGGGTGCCTGTAGGTGCGCGTCACCATCACGTTCACCACCAAGCGCACGGGGCCTGGCTTCATCTCGACATAACGAGGACGTTTTTTTTTGCGGGGAGAACAATCATTCACTGGAACCACCTCCCCAGGGACGTGGTAGAGCACCCCCCTCGCATCGAGAACAATCATTCACTGGAACCACCTCCCCAGGTAGAGCCCCTCCCCATCGCTGGAGGTCTTCAGGATACAACTGGCCACTGGTGCTAGATAACCTCACCTAGGCTCCCTTTCCCCCATAAGGTAGGACCAGGTGATCTCCTGAGGTCCCTTCCAACCTGGCCTGTTCTATGACTCTTCCTCCTGGGCCAGCCCGTGCCCTTTCTTGGCTCCTGTGCTGGCAACTGGGACTCACATGAGCATGCAATCATTTTGGTTGGAGCTTTGGTCCAACCCCTACCCCAGAACAGGTCGCTCAGGCCCTCGCCCCTCATATTTGAACATCCTCATGGACGGAGAACCCACCGCCGCGTTGGGCGCCGGAGCCAGCGCTGCACTACAACTTTCTAGGGGGTTGAAATTTCCACTGCACACCTCTGAGAGGAGCCGGGCTCCTTCTTCCCTGGAACAGTCAGCAGTTACATCCCTCTGGGCCATCTCACCTTGAGGCTGAACAAGACCTCTTCTCACACACCCTGCATTTGCACCTATGGGGACACCAAGCCATGCAGAAGGGATGCCCAGCAAGCCAGCAGCAGCTTCCCAGCCACCCACCAGCAGTGGCTGTGCTCTTAGCCAGGAGCAGCCCCTCTTTCCCCTTGCACCCTTGGAGCAAGGTGGCCACCAGAACCCATGAGGGCTGCGAGGAGCGGGTGCCCTTGTGGCTGCATCGCTGGGCACCCGTGTCCCCTCGCGGCTGCAGGTGTTTAAAGGTCAGTGGTTTCCTTCCCAAGCCACCTCCCTTGCAGTAACCGGAGCTTGCACACGCAGGGGTTGCTGCAGCCAGCAATAAAGGCTGCAACTTGGCACTAGCGAGTTGAATTCCCCGTGTTATCAGCTCTTTGTGGTGGCTGGGAAGCTGGGCAGAGGGCAGAGGGGGAGAAGGGCATTTTTCTTCTTTTTTTTTTTTTTTTTTGCAGCGGATGCTTATCCGTGTCTCCGGCCGCACGGAGGATGCCCCTTGAGCCGTGGGAGAAGAAACAGCCCCAGCAGCTCTGGCAGCCCCTTTCAAGAGCTCTCACTGCTACCAGATCCTAAACTGTTGGGTGAAAGCCAGCACAGGCAGGGCTCTGCCTGCTGCACACACAGTATGACCCCTCTCATGGGGGGACATTTCACCCCCAGTGTCCCTCCTTCCTTTCCAGACAGGTACCGCGCGAGCACCTGGAAGAGCACTGCCACCAAAACCCGTCCTCTCCAGGCTTTAAACATTTAACTCCCTTATTTTTAACTTTAGTCTTCATACAAGCTCAGCGTTTCCATGGTAGGTCCCACCAGCTGCGTGTGGCAAATCACACGGGTTTTAACAAGGAAACAGGGAAAAAGGAAAAGAACTGGGGGGCAACGCCAGCTAAATGGATTATACCTGGCCCAGGTAGGTGTATTCGAGTCAGCTGGTGATGCCCAACCTGGGCTGCTAATGATGCTGCCTCAGTAATTCTGTAGCTGCAGCGATCACTCAGAAAACTCACAGAGGAGGGGAAGTCCCAGAAGGACGCAGAAAAGCAAAACAGTACCCGTTCTGGAGAAAATTGCGCCCTAGGAGGGATGCGCCCTTCCAGGTTCAATAGCTAGGAGGAAACCACGGCCACTGCAGCTACTTATTAATGGACTCCAGCACAACAAAGTGATTTTGAAACCACACAGCAATAGATCACTTCACCCCGTGAGCGGGACCTGCGGTGATCTGCAAAGCGAGAGCAGGGACTAGGTGTTGAGAAGTCTCTCTAAGTGGAAGGATGCTGCTTCATTGGGAACAGGCTGCCTCAGGAGCCCTCCAGGAACAAGTTCATGCAACCTAAGGTAGCCCGAGAACGCTCACCCCGCGGCACAGATGCGATGGTGAGAAGAGCACCACGGGTGGGATGTACCCAAGATGCACACCTGGACCCTGACGCAGTCATGGGGAGGCTCACACCTCCATCACAGATCCTCCATCACACGACACTGGTGTGCTCCTGCTGCTGGTACCTTCCACCCACATGGTGCTACCCCAATGGCAAGAAGTCCCAGTGCCCAGCAACTGGTCTCTGATGGTCCTGGTGCTGTGCTCCATGGGCCCCAGGGCTGGAGGGGAGCAGCTCAAGCCCTGCTGCGATTGTGAGGTGCTGGGAGCACCCCCGGGAGCACCAGTCTAGCCAGGGAACCCCAGGAGCACCAGTCTAGCCAGGGGAACCACCTGCATAGGGGCTGCCACAGACCCTGGGAATGAAAGGCTCTTGCAAGGGGAGCAGGGTGATACCCAAGGTGTTGTCCCTACCTGCTATGGTTGAGCGGGCAAAAGGCTCTTCCCTGCTGCCCTGCCCCTGCCACCTTCCCCGTGGGAGGAGGAGTGACAAAACCTTCAGCATTTGAAAGGCTGAGAGAGCTGGGACTCTTTAGCCTGGAGAAGAGAAGGCTGAGGGGAGACCTTATTAACGCTGACAAGGATCTCAAGGGTGGGTTGAAGGAGGAGGGAGCCAGACTCTTTTCAGTGGTTCCCAGTGACAGGACAAGGGGCAACGGGCACAAGCTGGAACATGGGAAGTTCCACTCCAATCTGAGGAAGAACTTCTTTGGGGTGAGGGTGGCAGAGCCCTGGAAGAGGCTGCCCAGGGAGGGTGTGGAGTCCCCTTCTCTGGAGATCTTGAAGCCCCGCCTGGATGCCGTCCTGAGTGATGTGCTCTGGGCAACCCTGCTTTGGCAGGGGAGTTGGACTGGATGATCTCTAGAAGGTCCCTTCCAACACCAATGATTCCGTGATTCCATGATTTTACCAGCATGGGGAAGCAAGGGGGTCTTGCCAAGCAGAGGGGACCACCATGGCCCCTCTCTCTACCACCCAGCTGTGACTGCTTTGCCCCTGCCTTCAAAGCACCAGGAGAAGCCTCTCTGCCCCCAGCCTGGTGCAGCCGCAGCTGGCGACGGGTTACAGAGGGACCTTCACGGGACAGCCTTTGAAAAGCCACCCGGAGCACGCAGCCACCCTCCTGTATCCTTTGCTCCCACCCCAAGCGGACGGCTCCCCACCGGTCCCCGGACCAGCAGGTTGAACCAGAAGGTGAACATCAGCAGGTTGGCCGGCTCGTGGCAGCTGCTTCCCCCTTTGCAGTGGGTCCCGCTGGTCTTCCAGGGGCGGCTGCTGCCAGTGGCACTCTGGATCAGCCATGGTCAACATCAACAGGAAGCCTGGCATTCCCAGCAGGCTTATTATGATGGAAAACCAAAGTGGTTTGGTTTTTTTCTTCTCCACATATCTGTATCTTCACAGCTGGTTCAGCCCCTTTAATGCATACCACTAAGGCTCAGCAGCAGAATCATAGAGTGGTTTTGACTTGGAAGGGACTCTAAAGATCATCAAGTTCCATCCCCCTGCCCTGGGCAGGGACACCTCCCACCAGACCAGGTTGCTCCAAGCCCCATCCAGCCTGGTCTTGAACGCCTCCAGGGATGGGGCATCCACAACTTCCCTGGGCTATCTTCTTCTCTCTCTTCCTTTGGGCGCTCATTCTCGTGCTCGCAGGTATTTCCAAGAAGAGTATTTCTTACTCTTTTTCCTTTTTCTTCCTTCCTGGGATACAGATGAGGCACCGAGCCTTTATCAACCACAGCCTGGTCGTTGCCGGGCTCCATCTTGCTGAAACCAGGGATGGTCACCCCAGATTTCCAAGCAACCAAAGCGAGCCCAAACCCGAAGCAGATGCCTGGTGCTTCTGCTTCAACCGTTCCTCTCAACGTGCCCGACCACTGCCATTTGTCAGGTGGGGGTGGCATCCCTCACACTGGTGTCCCCCACTCCTGCCCTGCCGTTCAACAGCCCTAAGGGCAGCTCTGCTGCTCTGCTGAGCCCTCCCCTCAGCCAGCCCCTCGCTTTGCTCCCAGTTTTCATTTACCTGGGACTTCTTGTTGAAATCAAAGGGTTTTTTGAGGCACGCTTGGGGCTCTTCCCCATTCTTAGTACGTGGCCTCTCGCCCATGAGGCACAGTCCTTGTCGGTGGATAGAGTTGCCTCTTACGCAAACATCAGTCTACGCCTCCTTGCAGTTTCTTGCCTGTCTGAGCCACTATTTCTGGAAAGCTGCTAAAATAGCCCGTGGTGAAGTCATCTTTGTTTTTTTCCGGGACAAAAAAAAAAACAAAAAAAAACAACCAACCCCCAAACCCCACCTTTGTTTGGGTGCTGACCTCCGCACCAGCCGCCCCTTCCTGCCGCTGGGTTTTGCTGCCCGGACTCCCAGCCTTGCCAAGGTCACCCACTGTCCCCATCCAGCAGCCACCTTCCCAGCCCTCCAGCCGGGTCTGTCCCCTCGCTCCATCCCAGTGCTTTCCTGCTGGCCGCTGGGCCACTTCCCGGGCCTGCCCATCTCTCGGGAGACTCGCTGCCGGGTCAGGAAGCTCCGACCCGCTGGATGCCCCCAGCCCCACAGCTCCCTGCGTTCCTCAGACCCTCTATTTCTCCCTTTCCCCACCACTCTCTGCTCCGCTGTGATCTGCTGAGCCAGCAGTTTGCTCTCGCCTCCCATCCCTCGCTCCATCCCTCAACTTCCACCAGCTGCCCGGAGCTGCGGGGGGCGACCAGGACCAGGACCCTCCATCCCACGCAAGACGGGCGCTCTGCGGTACCGGCACCGGGAGCAGGGCATCAGCATGGGGTGTCCCCCACCCACCCCCGGACCCCCAGCATGGGGCTGACTTGCCGAGCCAGCCGTCCCCACGTGATGCAATTAGCCGGCCGATGCCGGCCGCGGGTCGTTACTGATTTGCTGCCCTCCGCGCCGCAGGGCAGACCCAGCCGAGCTGCTCCTCCTTGGGCCTGGCTGCTTCCATCAGGCTGATCCCCGCACCCAACCCCGTGCACCCCATGCAAACCATTTGGACATATTTTTAGCAGGCTTTTTGGTTTTTGTTTTGTTTTTTTTTTCTGAGCATGGTAGGCTTCTTCCTTCGCTGTCTTCATGAGTAGCTCATTGCTTCCCCCAGGGGCAGACGCGCATCCCCACAGAATCATAGAATGATACGGAGTTAGAAGGGACCTCTGGAGATCATCTAGTCCAACCCCCCTGCCAGAGCAGGTCCACCCAGAGCAGGTCGCACAGGAACGTGTCCAGGTGGGGTTTGAATGTCTCCAGAGACACAGACTCCCTGAGCAGCCTGTTCCAGGGCTCTGCCACCCTCAAAGTAAAGAAGTTCCTCCTCATGTTTAGGTGGAACTTCTTACATTCAAGTTTGTGGCCATTTCCTCTTGTCCTGTCACTGGGCATCACTGAAAAAAGACTGGCCCCATCCTCCTTACACCCACCCTTTAAGTATTTATAAGCATTGATCAGATCCCCCCTCAGCCTTCTCTTCTCCAGACTAAAAAGACCCAAGTCCCTCAGCCTCTCCTCATCAGAGAGATGCTCCAGGCCCTTCATCATCTTTGTAGCCCTCTGCTGTCCCCTCTCCAGCAGTTCCCTGTCCTTCTTGAACTGGGGAGCCCAGAACTGGACCCAGTGCTCCAGATGGAGCCTCCCCAGGGCAGAGCAGAGGGGCAGGATGACCTCCCTCCACCTGCTGGTCACACTCTTCCTGATGCCCCCCAGGATGCCATTGGCCTTCTTGGCCACAAAGGCACATTGCTGGCTCATGGTCACCCTATTGTCCACCAGGACTCCCAGGTCTTTCTCCTCAGAGCTGCTCTCCAGCAGGTCAGCCCCCAGCCTGTACTGGTGCGGGGGTGATTCCTCCCCAGGGTGCAGCACCCTACACTTGCCCTTGTTGAATGCTCCTTCCACCCCAGCAGACTCTCTGTGCCCCCGGGCGATGGTGCAAAGCAGGTCCAAGCCATCCCCAGGGAAGGCACAAGGCTCGCTGCTGCAGCCCGAGCAAACCTTCTGCCGAGGGTGAGGTCTCCACATCGCAGCCCAGGGACACAGAAACCCCTCAGTGAACTCTTCTAAATGGGCAAACCAGTCTATTTTAACTCACCCTCCAGGAAAGGCTGCAGCAGTTGAGCTGCAAGTCCCCCCCACACCCCTCACCCTCCCTGCCAAACCCCAGCCGAGGGCTGGAGCTCCGCAAAGAAAAGAAAATCCTGTCCTAAGAGCCCAGTGGTGCTACCAGCAGGGGGGAACTGGGAGGGTTGGTGGGAAGCATCCAGAGATGCATCCACATCCTCTGCCTGCCTTACCTATTGTCCCGAGTCCCTGCCCTCTCTGGTGCTGTGCCCCCACAGGCGCCCAGCGTCACCTTTGCTTTTGCCTCCAGCATTATCCCTCCTTCCTTTGGCACACACATGGCCCTGGGCTCTTGCCATCCTTCCCTGGCCATAGCATCCCAGAGCAGGAGGTGGCTGAGGCCGGAGCAGCAGCCCCCACCTCTGGCGGCAGCCGAATTCCTGCTGGGAAGGTCCGGAATTAGAGCGGGGAGCACAGCAGGGCACCTTCACCTCCCAACACCAGGTCTGTCTGTACCCTCCTGCCTGCAACGAGGGATTCCCAACACCACAAACTCACTTTCTGATTTTAAATCTGCGACAAATGCCTCTGCCTTTCCCCATCTCGCTGGGTCTTTAACCGATTTGCAGAGGAAATATTTCTCCTGAGGGATGAAACGATTCTCAAACAGTTTGGTTGCTCCTCCAGCATTAGCATGCCTTCAGCATTAAATTCACCAGCAAAGTATAGACTCTCTGCACATGTCCAAGTCCAACGTAATTCTGTTCCTCTCCACATTTCTGTCCCCATGGCTTTCTCAGGTGGTTCAAATACCATCAGGGTCTCCACAGCGTGCCCCAAGGTGCATAAGGTGGACGGGAGACCCACCTGCAGCGTCTCCACAGGTTTCACATCTCCCATTTTTATTTCACCTGCTACATGCTGGGGTTGGAGCTGCTTCCTCCATCCCTGTTTCACTGGCACACCAGGTCTCCCACTTCCAAAACACCCGAGGATGGCTCCTGCTAAAGGCAGCCAGAAGTAAGGCCTGGGGTGAGCTGTGGAGGGCTCACCATGCCAGCCCAGCACATGCACATGGGGGCAGGAGTCACAGCCCGAGCAGGACCCTCGGTGCCACCTCGCCTGTGTCCTTGCTTCCCGAGGATGCCCACTGGGAAGCCACTGGCCATTCTCACTGGCCACCCTGCCCAAACGCTCACTGGGACCCAAAACCCTTAGGCTCATCCCTGAGGAATGAACTCAGAGTCCTCCAGCACATTGGGGACCAAAGGGCTTTGAGATGCTTTTTTGTCCCCTAGATTTAGCTGGGTCAGGAAGGGTCTCTGCTGTGGTGAGGAGAGGGCAGTGCTGAGCAGAGGGGGTTGGGGTGGTGGCAATGGGTGCATTAAGGACGCATCACTGGTCTGGGGAGCTGGTGGTCCTGCACGGGGGCTGCTGGCCCTGCCTGTCCCCATGACCCTCCCTGTCCCCATCGCGCTTACCCGGGTGGCCAGGCTCTCCTTGCAGTGCAGGCTGATTCCACACTCGTCGGTGATCTCGGAGAGGTCTTCATCCTCAAACTCCTCGAGGCTGATGTCGTGGGTGAGCCTGGAGGGAGAGGAGATGGGGCGGTCACCCACTGGTGGGTGCAGGGTGTTGTCTGCGGGCAGGGAGAGCCTCTCCCAGTCTTTACTGGGGAGAAAGACTGGGAAGGAGGCTCCTTCTGGGGGTGATTGGGTCTGTTCCCACCAAACGGCTGGGCTTCTCATGATCTGTGGCTGTGGGGAGACAGCAGAAGTGTCCCCCTGACCGAAGCCAGCGGGGACGTGCAGGTTAGGAGAGGACAGGACAGAAGGCACAGCCAGGTGTTCCCAGGAGGTTCGGCTTCCACCATCCCAGGGATGCTCTGAGGTTGTCCCAGCTGGGCACAGATACCCAGCGGAGCAACGGCTGGGATTACAGAATCACAGAATCTTCTAGGTTGGAAGGGACCTTAAAGATCATCTTGTCCAACCGTCAGCCTAACTTTGACAAAAATAGACACCCTCACAACAAACAAAAAGCAACACCATCACTAAACCATATCTCCCAGCACTACATCAACCCATCTTTTGAACACCTCCAGGGATGGTGCCTCAACCACCTCCCCGGGCAGCCCATTCCAATGTCTGATAACCCTTTCAGTGAAAAATTTTTTCCTAATATCCAGCCTGAACCTCCCCTGGCGTAACTTGAGGCCATTTCCTCTCGTCCTGTCGCCTGTGATTTGAGAGAAGAGACCGACCCCCAGCTCTCTACACCCTCCTTTCAGGTTGTAGAGATGGGTCCTTATGGAGAGATGGGTCCTGGGCAGGGCAGCTGGAGGATGGACCCCCTGGGACAGGTGACCACATCGAGACCCACAGACCTTGGGATAACTGCAAACCCACCAGCTTGTGGCACGACCAGCCCCCAAACCACGGCTGGGAGGGAAGTCCCAGCCCAGGTGCCTGCAGTAAGAGAAGGCAACAACTTCCCTCTGTGCCAAAAATCACTCCCTGGGGTGACCGCGGGCATTGCCACGGCCATCGGCACCGCCGAGCCCGCCTGCGTGGCCTCAAGGGTCCCTTAGGGCCACCAGCCCCACAGGCTCATTACACCCCTTCAAAAAGTTGACAGAGACATCCTTTTAGCAGCTGGAAACGTGCTGAGGAGCGGGCGCCTTGTCTGCTTCCTTCGTCCCCAGGGGAACAGCGAGGCGCTCCCGACTTCTGTGCATGAAAACCCTTCTCCGTGGTGGCACCGCAACGCTCCTCTCGCTTATTTATTGCCGGGGGGGGTAAATAAAAGAGCCCAGCTTGAAACTCCTCTGCCCACCAACTCAGCCTCCCCCCCCCACCGCCACCACCCAGTTTTGTCTGGAGCGGCCACGGGCACTGCTTTCCGTGCTGCCCTTTCCATGTGCTCCCAGCTCCTCGGGCTGGGAGATGCTCGGGTGGAACCACCACAACTGAGCCTGTCACCCCTCTCTGGCTTGGCCCTCGCCGGCGGGGACGGATGGAGAAGGGTATTTTGTGACCTGCAGAGCCCCCACCCTTGCTTTTAGCATCACTCGCACACCTTGGGGCACCCCCTGCAGTGCCATAGAGGGGCACCTCCTCCCTTGTCCTGCTCTCTGGGTGGGAGGGAAGGAGCAGGGGATGCCCCTTCTCCCTTCTGTGTGTCCAAGGACCCCCACCAGCAGTGGATTCCCTGGGGCAAAGGTGGCTGGAGACAGCTGTGCCCACGGGGACAGCCCCCGCAAGATGCATCGGGGGGACACGGATAGAGCCTTTGTCACAGGGTGGGGTGTCCGGACACCCCCCCTGCCCACCCCCCGTCCCCTGCTGCTGCCTGCTGGAGGGAGGGAACGCGGAGCAGGAGGCTCATGATGAGCCTTCAAAGCACAAATCGATTTCTTCTCCGGTTACGCGGGTCGCCAGGGTGGGACACCATCAGCCGCTAACGCTGGGGGGGTCTCTACCCGCCACGGTGCGGGGGCTGCGGGGGGTCCCAGCGAGCAGCGACACGTTGCCGAGGGGTGGGGTGGCAGTGTCCCCCCACCCCCTCCCCCTTCTCCGGGATGGGGACAAGGCAGCCCTGCCTGCGCTCTGTGGGGATGGGGAGATGCTGGGGTGGTCCAGCACCAGCCCTGCCCGCAGATGCCCAGCAGGATGCGGCCGGTCGCCTCTCTCTCTCTCTCTCTCTGCGCAGCCGGGAGAACTTTAGGCTGGTCTGGGTGCCAAGTTTGCTCCCCTTCCTGCAGCCCACGGCTTGCAGAGAAGGGCGACGTCCCCGGGGGTGAGGGGCTGCCTGTCGCCCCCCCCCACCTTGCACCCCCACCGGCCATCCCCCTCCCTCCCCGACCCCCAGACGCTCCCCTACCATTTCTCCCACTGGTCTTCCAGCCAGCTCTCCTCCTCGGTGCTCGACTCCATTTTCAAGGGCAGCTGCATTGAGGAGGACCCCCTGCCCCCCTTCCTTGGGGGACACGCTCCCACACCCCAAAAAAAGACCCCCGTGCCCCGGGGGGAGGGAGATGATGGCTGAGCCCCCAGGCACCCGCTGCCCCCTCCGCCTGCCCCGGCGCAGTCTGTGGCTGCCGGCGCTGCTCTGTCTCCTCACTGCGCAACCTGGGGAAGCTCATTAAAAATAGATGGAATCAGCTGTCCTGGAGGGGAAAAAGGAAAAAAAAAAAAATAAAAAAAAAAATAAAAAAATAACCTCCCCAGCGGAGCCAGTGCCAAGTCCCTGCACTCTGCCGGGGATGCTGACTGCCTCCTCCTGCCAGCCAGCCAGCCAGCCCGGCTCCTGGTCCCGCTCCAGCGCCCGCTCCCCAGCACCCGCAGCAGGCACAGGGGATCTGCTTACCCTGGCACGGATGCCCACACCACCTGGCCTCCTTCTCCTGCCCTTGCAGCGTCGCTGGTTGGGCCAGGGACCAGGGGCTCTGCCCTGCCACAGCGACGGGATCCCTTCCTGCGGGAGACGGGAGCATTCCTCCGGCCCCTTGCCAGGCAGAGCGGGGACGGCTCACGGATGCAAAGGCCAGAGCATTTCCAGAAGAGCAGGACGGGCATCCCGAGCGAAGGGAAGCAGGAGGAGCACCTTTGCCAAGGGGCAAGCCCAGCCGGCTGAGAGCAGTGCCAGGAGCGCTGCCCCTTCCCTGCCTGCCCCCACCTAACACCCAACCTCAGGGAGGGCTGTCCCTGAGCTTCCCCAGCCTTTAACCCCTCTTGGGGGACAGAGAAATACCTGGTGAGCTGCTCTGCCAGCTCCCACACCTCTTCTGCTGGCCTCAGACGATCCTCCATCCCCCCCACTCCATGCCTCTTGGAGCCCCTCGGAGCCACTCCGTGTGCCGCAGCCCCCGAGCTTCCACGGAGCTGCTCATCCCTCACCCCATCAGGACGGAGCCACAGCAGCCCTGGGAAAGAGGTGCCCACCCCCATTTCGAGGTGGGGACAGGGCATTCCCCTCCCCACCACCCGCACACATCCTGCTCTGCGGGGCTGCCCTCCTGGGGGAGGAGATGGGGGCATCTCCCACCCCCCCTGATGGACCCAGCTTTGTCCCTGGCCGGGTGAAAAGTGGGTGATGTTTGCAGGAGGCCAGCCCACCGGGTGGCCTGGAGCACCTTGCTGAGCCAACCTGCCACTGGCTCTCACCCCCACTAGTGCCACGCCACCGGCGGATGTCACTCGTGGCGCTGTGTGTCTTGCCTCTCAGATCCTGGAGAACGGTATCCAGGGCTCCATCTTCCCTATCAGCTCTGCCTGGAGGCACCTCGTCTGCTTGCAACATCCTCGCTTAATGCCATGAATGGAGAAATCTCTATCTCCCTATCACTTCTGCCCTTTTCTCCTCTCACATGGATGCTCCAGGACTTCCTAGGAGATCCAAGAAAGGCTCTCCGCCCTGCCCCCTGGCTCCCTGTGCTGGAAACACCCCTGCCTTTCTCTCTTGCTTCTCAAAGAGGCTAAAAATACCAGCAAAACGAAAGAGCTCTCACTCCCCCCAGCTCTGTCACTGGCGGTAAGTCTGAGCAGGACCTACACAAGTATTTTGGCCAACTTCCCTCCCCGGTGGCAGCAGAGGAGGCGCAGATGCCACCTGCGCGCCGGCAAGGCACCGCGGCGTCGCAGGGCGGTGGGAGGTTGTCCCCTCTGGCTTCGAGGTTGGGTTGAGCCCTGTATCTGCAGAGGTTACGGGCGCTCCCCTCGAAGGACGTGCCAAAGAGGCACCCGGAGGCTTGGCAGCCCTGCTTGGATGCAGGAGAACCGATAAACTCGGGACACCCGGGAGCTCTGTGTGCGTGGGTGAGCAGAGGCAGTCAGGACCTGCCCTTAGCAGGAGCAGCCTGATTGCAGTCCTAATAGCAGCCCTATAAATCAAGCCTGGCAGCTCCTTTGACTCCATCCCCTGCCAGGGAAAAGGGGACTTGGGGCATCACCTCCGTGCCCCGCCGCTGCCACACAGCATTTCCCACGCAGGGACTTGGCCAGGGCACCACGGCACGATGGAGCTGGAGGCTCCAACCAGCTCCTACCCTGACGCTCTGCTCCCAGGCAGAGCCGAGGAGAACCCCCGTAACCAGCAGCAGTGGGAAAGAAAAAGCACTATCCTACACGTGGGCTGGCCCTGGATTTTCAACTCCCGTTGCAAGAGCCGTAGAGACTCTTGTATTTGAACTGAGGAGAAGGCACCTCATCTCCATCAGAAGACAGCCCTTCCGTCTCTCCTCACATGAAGACAGGTAACCCCACCCCAAGGCCCAGCTCATTGCCTCCAAACAGGCTCTCCCGACGGCTCCAGATGTGCACAGCAGGCACCTAAAACAACCCATAGCGCTAGGATTGATTTTTGCCTCAGCCTGAAGGTGCTTCTTTGAACTTCCTGAGGAGGTGGAGGGGTCTCCTTCCCCCCAGAGACCTCCTCCCCTCCTGAAGCTCCTCAAGGAGCAGGGTAGTTGCCCCTCTCTCCTGACCCATTAAATAACCCCCTAAGGGTTTCCTTCCCTAGGAGCCTTCCTGCCCCAGCAGCTTGGTGGATGCTCTTTGCTTTTCTTAGAGAATCCAAATGGAGATAGAGGAGATCAGTCACCGACCCCCCCCCAGGTCCCAGCTACATCAGCGGGGCAGGCAGCGCGGCGAGCACTGCGGGGTCTCGTGCCCAGCTGCACCCCAGATGTGCCAGCCCTCCCTGCCCTCCTTATACTGGGCAGAGGGACCCCCAGCCCAAGAGAGGTCCCAGAGAGCCCCTCACAGGAGAGCTTGGCCTGAAGCGCTGGCGAAGCTTCTTGGCCAAGTAAGGAGCTGCAACAGGGTGTCCCAGAGAAAGATGCTAAGGAGCCCCACAGGGGGGTTTGCAGCCCTGACTGTGAGGCTTTGGGAGGCTTAAGGACAATGATGTCTCCTAAAATGTTTTTGTTCTTGTCACGGTGAGCAGCCACCTCTGGAGGTCCTCCTGGCTACAGGAGAGCTGACCTCACCATCCTTTTCCCCCTCTCTTCTCAGACAACACTAAACCATCACTGGCCATGAGGACCTGCCAGACCACCATCCCTGACTTCTTCAGAGCTTCAGAGCCCAGCCCATCAGGCCGCTTGCCAGTCAGGACCAAGTCCTCTCTTGATTCAAGCCACCCGATCACTTAACACATGAGCACGTGTGTTGCTGCTCAGGGAGCTGGAGGAGAGGGGTCCAGAGGACAGAAAAGCCAAAACACCTCATCCTGGGAGCAGAAAGGTGGGGCTGGGGGGAGGACTCCCCCAGGCCCTCACCACCAGCTGCAGGCTGGTCCCTCACCCTGAGCCACACTCATCGCTGTCTGCTCCAGCTCGGCCACGGGGGATGGCACAACCCAAGCTACAAACGTGTCACAAGCACACGCTCTGCTCCCTGCCACAACGTCACCTCTGGTCTGCCAGACCCTGCCCCAGCCTCAGGGACGTCACCGGCAGCTCCTTCCACTCCAAGGCTCGCACCCCGAGCTCAGCACCCAAGGAAGACCTCAATGGACATCACCAGCATCTCCTTCTGCTCCAAGGCTCGCACCCTGAGCTCAGCACCAAGGGAGAACTCAGGGGACATCACCAGCATTTCCTTCCACTCCAAGGCTCGCACCCTGAGCTCGGCACCCAAGGAAGACCGCAATGGATGTCACCAGCATCTCCTTCCGCTCCAAGGCTTGCACCCTGAGCTCAGCACCCAAGGGAGAACTCAGGGGACATCACCAGCATCTCCTTCCACTCCAAGGCTTGCACCCTGAGCTCAGCACCCAAGGGAGAACTCAGGGGACGTCACCGGCATCTCCTTCTACTCCAAGGCTTGCACCCCGAGCTCAGCACCCAAGGGAGACCTCATGCTCCTGCCCTGACTCCCCAGCTCTCCCCAGCACGGCCAACCCCATGGAGGCCAGTTCTTCCCTGGGGCAGGCTGCCACCACGCTGGGCTCCCTTTCCAAAGGTCTGAGGCGCAGCAGGAAGCAGCACCTCCTTCTCTCTCCCAGGGCATCGCTGTTTGCTGGGGAGCAGGCGGGTGCCCAGGGGACAGCCACAGCAGCGGGTAGCGAGCCCGACCCTCTCCCTGGCCTGGAGCTGCTCGGCAGCTCAGCCTGCGGCCCCCGGCTCGGTGGCCGAGCCCCTTCTCCACGGTGGACATTTCCAGAGGCAGCAATTTAATGGCTCGATTTGCAGGGTTTACCCAGCCATGTTGCAACAGCAGCTCTCGCAGGCAGCGCCGCAATAGCAGGCGGCTGCCAAAGCCACGGGGGCCACCTGGCAAAGGGGCTCCGGGAGCCGAGGAGCCCTTCGGGGGTAGGTTGAACATCGCCCGAACACCACCACAGCTCGACTGCACCTGCCTGCGTTCCCCCCCCCCAGGGGCCCGCTGCTCCCCAACCGTCAGGGGCTGGGGCTTGCCAGATAGCCACAAGGGTAGCCGTGACCCCAAGTGTGGGCACACACCCCCCCCCCCCCCCAAAAAAAAATCTCAGGTGGTACGGATCCCCCCTTCTCAGCCAGCACCCCTGGGTGCCGGAGGCAAGCAGAGAGCAATGGCTGACGGTGGCACGGCCACCACACACACAGCGAGCCTCCCCCGTATGACAAGCCAGCAATGCCAGCCACCGCACCCGCGGGCAGAAGCAGAGGTCCCTCACCCACCCAGTGCATCCCCACCCCAGAGCCGCCCTCGGGAGGCACCGGAGGCTCCAAAAGCCACCCCCCCTCCCCTCCCCCCATCCTTAAGTCCCCGCGGGTCAACACCTCCGGCCGTCCCTGGCCTGGCCCGTGCCATGGGGAAGTCCCCGCGAGCAGCCTTGCTGGGTTTCGGAGGAGAGACAGCCCCCTGCGTCCCAAATCGATGGGAGCGCTTGGTACGGCTCAGAGGATCAATCCTGGCACTCTCCCACCTTCTCACTCGGGGTTCCTGTTTCACAGGGATGGGAAGGAAGCAGGAGCACCTGGGATTTCTAGGAAAGGGCTAGAAAAAAAGGCTTTCCTGGGGGGTGGGGGGGGGAAGAGATGAAG
>QJSC01027593.1:2618138-2633120 GCA_003697955.1 Calidris pygmaea | reverse complement strand
CCCCCCCCCCCCCCGCAAAAGGCAGATGTGCCTACAAGGTGATGGCAGCAGCCCCACAGCCCTCGGGGTGGGGGGGGTCTCGGTCCCCCAGGGCCAGGGGAACAACCCCGGGAGCGGGGTGGCATAGAGAGGGGGCCAGCATCTCAGGGCGATGGGGCTGAAGACATAGGACCCACTTCCAGGGGGTCTCCTCCCCAGCGCCTGGAGGCAGCAGGAGGAGCAGCCAAAAATCCAGCTAAAAAAAAAAAAAAAAAAAAATCCAGCTAAAAACCCGCCCGCTGCAGGTTTGCAGCGCTCGGGTGGCAACAGGTCTGGCAGCCCCAGCACCAACCCTCTCCCCTCCAGAAGCTTGGCACAGCAAGGGGAATTTAAAAAAAGCAGCTTATACAGGTTCCACGGGCACAAGGTGGGGAGAAAAATGCATCTCGAGGGTGCACGTCTCTTCCCAGAACAGATAAGCCCAATATTGCACCCAGCTGCGTCCCAGGGAGCGGGTGAATGCTCTTCAACCCTTCCCCACCAGCCCCAGGAGCAGGTTTCTCCTCCTGCCTCTCCTCCTCACGCTCTGCAGGTTGTCTCATAAAATGGCGAAGGTTGCGCTGCGCACAGAAGCAGACATCATCCGTACTTTTTAGGTCCCACGGCCACTTCTGCACCTGAAGAGGAGAACTTTCCGCATTCCCTGCTCCCGGGTCACCGTCTGGGACAGCCCTGGATGGGGCTGGGTGGCGCTGCTTTAGGAGTTCAAACTTTCTAAAGATAGAGGAGGGTCCCATCAGCGTTTCTCAAGCCACGGAGCTGACTGTCGCTGAGGCAAATGGCATTAGTTCTTGGCCAAGACCCAGGACGTCAGCTGCTCCTCCAGAGAAGAGCAAGCAGAGCCCTCGAAGGCACACAGCCCTGTGCTCTCTCTCTCAGGAGTCTTGAGCTCCTGCCAGACCAACTCAAAAGAGATGTTACTCCTGGCCCAGCGTGGAAACAGCCCACACCCCCACAGGGTCACCATGCAAAGGTAACCCTGGGGCTTCCTTCTGAGGAGGGCTAGGTGTCCCCTTCGCAGTTTGGATGCATAGATTGAACTGCCTTACGTGCAGTGAGACCCACCAGCCTCCATTCAGGGTGGGCTTTGACACAACTCCATCTTAAAGCAACCCCCCCCTACCAAAACACAATTCCCCTGCAGCATGGCGGTGGTTCTGGGGCAGAAGGTAAGGCTGCCTCCTCCTCCTTCTGCACCAGCAGGTCTCATCTCATGCTGGGAAGCCAAGCACCAAGAGCTCTGGTCTGGTCATCAGGCCCTTGATCCCAGCCACCACTCTCAGGAGACCCATTTTGGTCTTTCTGGCTGTGCTGCTGTGGTCAGGTCTATCTCCTTATACACACGGCAGAGCCCGTGGCCTCTGGGAGAGAGCTCCTGGAGGGTTGTGCGTGTACATGTCCTGCAAAGGAGGACACTTCTGTCCTAGCCAGTCTCACTGCTCACAAGGCATCTGCTGGCTTTTTTTCGTCTATTTCAAATTGTCCAATTGACCAGCAGGTTCACGTCAGAGCAACTGTTCTCAGCCTTGCGTTAAACCTGAGGAAAGGTTAAGTGCTGGGAGAGGTTTTCCTGCTTCTCTCCCCCAGCTGAACCAGGTACCCCCTTCTCCCTGAGATGCCGTTGTGCCACCAGACAAGCGCTCTGCTCTCTTTCCATCAGCCACCCTTCTCATGGCTCGTTCTCCCTCTGTCCCAGTGGCCACGGCTCTGGCTCCCATCCCTTCACATCCAGGTGTTGGCTTTTCACACCTTTCAGCCAGCCCCTCCTGAAGCCACCCCGGCTCCTCCTCTGCGCAGATGGAAGAGACATCGAGGAAGGGATTTTCTCCAACCACCAGCACCAGTTCCCATCCTTATCCACATCACCACCATCCCTTTGACAGGGAGAACAGATGTTCTGGCCAGCAAAGAGGAGCCTCAACTTGACCTCTCCAGGTTTAATCTACATTATTACACTCTGGGTAGAGAAAGCCAGACCGAGTTTGCCGTCACCCTGGCTCTTCACCTTCTAAGGCCCGGGCTGCAATTTTCAAAAGGTTTTTGTCACCTAAGAGCCATTTCAAGCACGAAGTTGTCACCTCCTCAAGCCCGCGATGTCCGTGCTGGAGCCAAGAAGGCAACTCAACAATCGCATGAACCTTGACAGTACCCTCCACTCCGCTGACCAACGCACTGGTTGTCCTCCTTGTAGGCCAGACATGCCCTTTTATCAATCACCACCTCTTTTATCACCTCTTTGAAACGCATCTTCAAAAACTGCCTTTTTTGCATGTCAACACTCACCCAACAAATTTGGCTCCAAATTTTAAAAGCTCATTCCTGCAAAATCATAGAATCATCTAGGTTGGAAGAGACCCTTGGGATCATCGAGTGCAACCATCTACCCTACTCTACGAAGTTCTCCCCTACACCACATCCCCCAACACCGCATCTAAACGACTCTTAAATGTTTTTGAATTGTGTCCTGGCTTTGTCTGGATATTTTGTGGTAATCGCTGAGCTGGTGTTTGGGCTGAACGTGCTCAGCCGAGGGTCTAGCTCTGCTGCCCTACATCGGCCCCACGGCCAAACCCCAGTGAGAAACTGCCTGGCCTCAAGTCTTCTGTGCTTCCTCAGGTCTTGCTGAGAAAAATAACGTACCTCCTGTGATTCTCCAAAGGCAAAAGGAGTTCCAGTAACGGGGTCTACACTGGAGCACCGAGGATGGCGTGATGCACAAGCAGAACTTACTCCAACTGTCCCCAAGGCAGTAACGAGGCTGCTAAGTCATGGTGTATTTAGTGTCAGTTCATGACTTAGCTGAAGAATTGCAAGAAAAAAGGCTCAGTCACTGGCAGAAGACCCATGTTGGACAATGTGAACATTGTTCATGGCTCTGCCGCACTCCTCCGCCCCAGCGCCCACCCTCTCGGTCACAAGGAGCCTCCACACTACCCTGGGGAGCATCCTGAAAGCCACCGCTCTCACAGCATCAAACCCAAACTGGCACCCATTTTACCCTGCTTCCTTCGTTACCTCAGCCTCCAGCGACCCTCTGCTCCTCCCTGAAACAAAGATGGTATCTTCACCCATGGTTATTAACGGCTTTTTCCTTGCCCATGAGCTGGGCAAGCCTTTTTGAACTCGCTCAGACTATTAGGACCCACAGCTTTGGAAGAGCTTGTGACAACAACCTCAAGGTAAGGAAGGTGCAGGTGTTGGATACACCACCTTGTAGTTTAATCGAACACACTCCACCTGGTCACGCAGTTTTACCCACCTTTATCATGCCAACTGGGAACAGGTATCAGTGGATGGATCCCAGCCCATGGAACGGGCTTCTTGCAAGAAGATTCTCCCTTATCTTTGGCTTGTGTTTCTCTGGGCCCTGCCCACTTGTGCTACCTGAACTGCAGCTCTTCCAGGTGCCACCATCCACAGCACAGGCTCCGAGAGAAACCTTGCAAATGCCATTTCCCCCCTCGCCCAAGAGGTCTTCGGAGAGCTCACTCAGGAAGATTTTTGCTTTCCCTCCCCTTGGCTCCTTACCCCCCATGGATCCACTCCCAAAAATGCCACTTACCAAATGAAAGAATGTGGATGACAGCAAAGAGAGGGTTAAAGACATTTTATATATATATATATATATATATATAAAAAAAAAAAAGTCATTATTTACAGACCGTTGCCTAAGCATGAAACTCTCCAAATGACAGAAGTCACAATTTCTGTAACCTAAGTGTACAAAGTGCACGTCTGTCCCCTTTCTTCCCTCTGCAGCAGAAGATGGGGGGGAGAGGGGGAGGTCTCTCTTTCTTTTTACCTTTCTGCCCTCGAGACAGTGGGAGTAAGGTCTGGGTCAGACTGAAGGAGACAAAACCTGTTGATTACTGGGTTATCCAAGGGCAGGACAAGTGACTCTTGCTTACTTGGTCACTCTGCCCAATGGATTCCCTCGGGGAAAAAGAATCTAGGGAGATGAGTGGGAAGGAAAGGTTATTCAGCTATTCAATAAATTAACTCACAGACCCACTTCAACCACTCCAGGTTCCCCAGACGGATTTCGGTCAGTTTCTATTCTATTGCTCTGGGTTCAAACACGGGCTCCATAACTGAACCAAACCATCCCAGTCAGAGTGGGAGACATCTCCTGTGCTCCCCAAGCTGTTAGATGCATAAGCTCACGTATAGCCCCACACTAGCTGTGCCAGGCGGGGGTGAAAGGTTTCGGACAGCAAACGAAAACAGTGCCAACAGCAGCCCCTGGCACAGGATTAGCTACTTGATCTAATTCCTGTTGAAAACGGCCACAAAAGGCTCTTCTACAGAACTACCGCCACCCTCCCTTGCTCCCTCAGGCGGGAAGGCAAGCAGGGGTGGCTCTGCCAGCACCGTGTTGAAATGACACGTCATGGGAGCAGGCCAAGGAGTGTTCTGGTTAGTAGCCAGGACGGCGATGCAATCGTCCCGCTAGACTACAAAGCACCAGCGTGAATGCAAATGGCAAGAAGGAGCAGTGTGCAGGGTATGAGGTGCAGGAGCACGCCGCGTAGAAACTCAAGAACACAGGTGCCAATACCAGAAAGAGCAGACATCCACACAGAATGGACAACAGACCGAGCCCAAGGAAGACTCACTTCAAGGAGCTGATGCGCGTGTAACACACCCCCTATGAGCATGAGGCACTCTGCAGGCTTACACACCAGACACCACTCGCTCAGGGAAGGAAACGCTGTGGAGTGCAGGGCCCAGGTGTAGCTCCCTTATTATTTGGGCCAGCAAGCTTCTGGGAGACTGCTTTACTCATATCAAGGCATGACCTTATTTTCTGAAGAATTTCTCCTTCTCTCAGACTCCCTCCCCACCCCGATGTCAAACGGCTCTGAAGCTGCCTGTTCCAGGCACAGCACTACGGCTCACCTTGCAGCAGTGAGGTTCTTCTGCAGGGAAAGTTTTAAGTGCCTTTCAAGTGTATAGACAGTTTGTACCTCTTTGTTCCTGTGCTACAGTTGTCCTTCATTTCGTTTCCATCCCACCTGACTACCATCTCGATTGACTCGGAAAGCATTTATATCCCCGTCAGTCTAGCCTAACGAAAGAAATACTGAGATTTTCCTGTTCTCTTGTAGGATGGGAATTCTATTTTTGACATCGCAGCAGCTTCCTTCTCATCTCCTACTATAATGTGAATTAATCAGCGCACCTCCCCGCCTAGTACGAGCGATGAGAAAGGGTGTTTACTCTGAGATGAGCAGCTGCTGCTCCCTACATCGACACATCAAGTCACGTGCACTGATCCGTTGTCAGAAAAGAAAGATACACCTGGGAGTGAGGGAGTGAACAAGGTGATAGAAGCCTCTTGCCCCCCTTAAATGTGGGCAGATTTTGGCCATGGCCAGGAGGAGACATATTTGGCTCTCTGGAGAGCAGAAAGCCAAATATTCCCAAGCACAAGTAATGCAGTGCCCTTGTGTGGCAGCTACTAGAATTACACATTTATATGAGACCCTCGGATTTTTCTGTTGTGGATCACAAGTTCCATTCCCTCTGCGGCAGCAGTCCCTACTCCTCGGGGCACCTCTTCAGCACTCTCGCTCTTCGCTCGCAAGGTGCTTGCTGCTGGCTGTGGGAGAAAGGAAAAGAGAGAATTGGCCATCACTTCCCCCTCATGCTGAGAAGTCGCCAGAACCCGTGAGGGCTCCTTCCCTCCTGGGACCCAGAGCGTTTCAGGCAGATGACTGGACCTGCTTGCTCCCCTTCTCCAGCCCGTACCCTCAACCACATCTCCAAATCCACCTGCAAACCCACTGTGTGGAAGGAGAAGCAGCCTCACTAGAGCGAACACCCGTGCTCTGTGACTGTTCCAGTAACAGGGTACTGCTCTCTGCTGGACAACTGAGTTAACAGCTTGTCAAGCAAAAGCAAAACAACCAGAGGGCAGACCCCTGCCAAATCACAGGGCTATGGAATTACAGTTGGGAGCCACCTCCCTCCACAAGAAAGTCTATTTTGTTCATTAAAACGCAGGGAGCAAGTACGATTGAATCTTGCCACCTGCCAGAAAAGGTAGTTTAGGCCAGATCACACTAGGGACTACTCACAATCATAAACTCTTGCCAGGGATCTCTGGAGCGGGGAGACCTGTCACTTTGGCTCGTTTGTACAGTTCTTCAGTGCACGGCTCTTCTGCTCCCTCGTGTTTGCGCTTTGGAGAAGCCTGGTCTGCTTGCGACAGCCTCATCGCTGTAGAGGAAGATCAGTGATTGCAATGTTTCCCCTGCCTTTGATCTCTTTACAAATACACCCTAGCCTAACCTGCTACGGAGCCGGGAGAAAGAACACCACGCAGTGCACAAGGCACAGAAAGAGACTGCCACAGCCTCCTTAAAAACTTTTGGAAAAAAAACTTCGTTAAAAGCAGAATAATTAAGTCTCCCAGAACAAATGAAAAAGTATCCTCTGACAGAGGATACTTAATTATACCCGATTAGCCCTACAGTGATCTGCACTTCTCCCTTAAGTGGCTGCATATGATCCCATACAGGCAATAAAAGATTCACTTATTCTTTAGCCCTTTTAGGAATGAAGGCTCACTGGGGACTTCTGAAGAAAGCCTAAAGGAAGATGAATGGGATCTATGTTATCCCAGCTAGACACCCTCTTCTTATTAGGATAGGATCTCTCCTGCCCGTAGCCTTTAAGTTGACATGAAACTAGGAAGCACACAAATAGCTCCAACTCACCTGTACTGGTGCTGCAGCCCTGCCCTGAAGCAGAGTCTGCCACTGGGCCACTGAGATCTTCCACACATGAAGGGACTGATGCCAGTAAACCTAGAGAAAGGCAGGAGGATCATAGTTAAGAAACAAAAACCACCTGGGGCAGGAGAAGCCTTTCACATGGAAACACCTTAGTGATTACCAACCAGCACATCCATATCCCAAAGCAGGATGAGTTCAGAGCTTCGATCACCAAGTGCTGGCCACCAGACAGACACTGCGATCTGGCAGTGTATTTATTTAGGATGACCTGCCTAGGTTTTTTTCCAAAGTGGACTGGACAATTGGTGGCATATGGATGGTGCCGTGCCATCAGCAGCTCTCAAAACTAATCAAACCCTGCTCTTACCTGTCCAAGAGCTCAATAGAGCTCTTCCCTGGAAATGAACTGAGCAAATTTGGCAGGGACTGCTTCCTCTTGCAAGGACTGGCCAGAGACAACTGCTATCTATTTTAAACCGTGAGCTCTCCTCCCAGCATTTTATCTCCTATTAAAGACAAAATCTTTTGCTATTGTTGGTACTTACAGAGCCCCCTGTAGCGCGACAGCTGCTGGTAAATCTGCTTCATGCGTTCGATGTTCAGTCGGCTGGTCTCCGCGTGGTTCACCATGGGTTTGGGGTAGTCCACCCCAATGATGCACTTGGCTGCCTTCTGCACAGACTCTGGGGCGTTCCACGGTTCGTAGATATATCTCGAGGGGAAGCCCTTTAGTTTGGGCAGATACCTCCTGCAACACAAGCAAAAAGATGCACAACCATCACTTAGAAGTACGGCGATGCAGTATTCCCAAGGCACAGAAAGCACCATACAGCTGTCAGCCACTGAATGATTTAGGCTCACGGATCGAGCAAGAAAGAAGCTCCAGTCACATCACTTACTTAACGTAGTCACCACTGGGGTCTGTGCGACGTCCGAAGCCCACGGGGCAGTAACAGTGGAAGAACTGCTGGAAGAATGCACTGCATGAAAGCCACATCCAGCTGCCTGCATTTACGCTGAAATCTGCATCCAGCAACAGTTCGTCAAATACCTGCAGCAATTGGAGGAAAAAAGACAGTGAGAGCTTCCCCAGGCAGGAAGACCCAAGATGCTATTCCAAATGGCAGGCACTGAGCTGGGAGAACAGCTCCTAGAAGCCAGAGCAGCAGCAAAGAGGGAATCTGCTGGCTGAAGCCAGCTGGCTGGTCAATATATCTCACTTCCTGATGCTTTCATGTAGGGAGGCAGTGTCTGCTCACGCTGATACAGCGCTGGCTTCTCTCTCACGCAGCTACGGGCTAAACCACTACCTAGTGTTGCAGCAAGCCCTGGGTATTGATCCTAACCTGGGAGGCGTAACAAGTGCAAAGCACCAACCGTGGGAAGCAGGGAGATGCTGCACAGAAGAACAAGCACCAAAGCAAGAAGGAAGAACCCCTCCAAAGGTCCCAGAGCACACTGCCACTGAGAGGCAGACAGGTTTCAGCAGTAATTCGTTCACATCCATGCACAGACGCTGGGCTTTTAGCATCTGACCCTACGATGCACTTTCAGCTACGCTCTGCTTTGCCAGCTTTGTGACAAGATGCTCCTGCCTCCGCTTTTTGCGTAGGGCAATATGTACATCGGATAGGTTCAAAGCTGTCTGTCCCTTCAGATGGCCCAAGAGGAGGGTCTTTTACCTCTTTCCTTGAGAGACTCTAGACTCAGATTTCACAATCATGGAGCGTTCCCTGACCAGCACGGTGATGGATTATACAACGAGGAAAAAGGTCCAGTTACAAAGTGACATTCCATTTGCAAAGAAAACAGACAGACTGAGAGAACTTTTACAAATAAATAAAAAAGCCCTCAAAGGCCCACTCCCTATTTACCAGCAGGTCCCACTAACATTTAGTTACGGTTACTGGAGACTCTTGATACTGTCAGAGCCTCATGAAGGCAGAAAGAAGTCAGGCAGTTGGCAGGCTAAGAGACTGCTAGCACATCCTCTCTTCCATGTAACTTTTACTTGCAAAGCAATAGCCATACCTGTGTGCCCATCCTTGCAGTGAGTGCCAGGGAGACTGTTTTCCTTATGGCCTCTTGCAAGCCTCTGGAAAAGTCAGACTCACCCTGACTCCTGACTCCCAGCTGATCCAGAGGTCGCCCCTGGTCAGGAAGCAGGCTACCGCGTGCCTGGCCAGATGGTGGATCCACCCTTCTTGTCTCAGTTGGGTCATGATTGCATCGATCCAAGGGAAGCCTGTCTTGCCCTCTGCCCACTTTGCCAAGGCTTCAGGGTTCCTGTCCCAGGGAATTTGGATGCAGATGGGGTTCCCCTCCATTCGATCAAACTTTGGGTTGTTTGTGGCTGCTGTATAGAAAAACTCCCGCCACAGAAGCTGCCCGTACAGAGAGAGGGGCGGCGTGCTGTTCCGCTTTACCTGTGGAGGAGAAAACAAGGGTACTCACAAGCAGGGAAGGACTGGCTTCATTAATCTGAGCTGCAAGCCACCCGTGCATTTACATACAATTCCCAAGTCGGTTACTGACAACTGCCATAAAGGAGCTCAGTTTCAGATCATCCTTCACCACAAACCCCAGGTAGTAAAGTCAGTGTTGCTTTTAGCTCACTCTGTGCCTTGACAAGAGACTTGGATGGCCCAAAACTAAAACTAACAGCAAAAAGCTCTACACGGCTCATGACACAGGAGTCCAGCTTGAAGAAGAGGGTACCGGTAAATTTAAAATTTGCTTGATTATATACAGGAGAATCACTTTTCCTCACCCCAGAGCCTCTTCTGCAATAGCAACACGCTTAACCCAACCGTCAAACACAAGGGAGGCAACAGTAACTTTTGCAACTGTTCTGGCACGCTGCGTGGGAACCAGCATCACGCTACGCTCAAAACCAGCCTGCTCTCCAGATGAACCTTTGGTCTTACCTTCTTATACAGCTCCCAGAGACGATAGTAAAACAAGCGGCAGGACAAGCAGCCGAAACGCAGGTAGGGACTGAGTCCTGTAGGGCTGGCCAGCAATGAATTGGCGTTCATCCTTGGTCTTTCGTAATTTGCAACCCATGCCTAGACATATTCAGGAGAAATGAGCCAAACCCCCCCCCAAATCTGTGTGACTCTGCTAAGGGCAGACCTCTGTGCAGGTGGTGAGGCCAACTCAGGTCTGACAGCAGAGTCTCTTCTGTTCACCTCCAACCACCACCGGGAGAGCTCTCAAGAGGACAATCCCAACCCCCACACCCCATTCAGGAAACGCAAAAGTTTTGCTCCGGGATTTAAAAGATTTAGTCATTTTGGCCACAAAAGGGACTAAATTTGCTTTGCATGTGAGAGCTAATAGCCCTCAGAGCTTCTAGGGACACAAGCTAGCGCAATTGTTTATGTGCAGGTATGTCTATCACAGTTCACACACTAAACAAGAACACTAGTGAAATTCAGAGCTTTTTGTGGAGTATTATATTGACAGTTTATTCCCCCTTCAGCACAAGAATTTATGCTTTGATCTCTACAACTGCCACCAAGACACCCAGGATTAAAAAGATACAAACTGGTTAAAAAATGAGTCACGCCTCTGCAGCTGGGTAATCTTTCATTATCTGAAATTGTTTGCCTTGTGCACTATAATCAAGAACACATGCCCCATAGAAAAAAACCTAGTATTTCAGCAAGGCGTTCAAGGAATGCCAGCCAGTGAGACACCGTATTAAGAGGGTGATGTACAAGGGGAAGGCATTCTTTTATGAGCATGTACTTGGCACCAATACCTGAGCTAAAGACAAAATGAGATGGTGTGGAGTGTGCGGGAGGAACCGAGCAACTTAGAATGAGAGTTTCCAACTTTGCACTCCTCTAAAGGAAACTGAAGGGTAGAAAAAAGGAATGGAATCCTATGTGCTTCAAACAGCAGCATAATTAATATACGGCTCGACTTTTTTGGGCCTGAGGAAGCCCAGGAGATCCCTGCTCCATGTGCAACCCAAGATCACAGGGGTATTCCAACAATACCAAACGTCCCTTCCAGAGGTGAATGCTGCAACTGCTGCTTGGAGCAGGGAAACAGAGCAATGGCCAATGCTCAACATTTTTCGTCTGGAGGCAAAGCCTGCAGGAATCACCACTTAAATCTGTTATTTACAGATAGGGTTACCTTTCTTTCCAAGTGTTTATCCAGCCGCGCCAAGGCTTCTGTCTCCCCTCCTTGCCAAACTGCGGGGGCCAGACCATCCGTAGGAAAGCCTGAAGGAAAGAACCTTGTAAGATTTGAAGCCGCGCTTAGACAAACAATATAGACTGGATTAAGCATTAATGGCAGCAAGACACTACATAGTGCAGTTGCCTAACAGCTTACTTGCTGCTCTAATCCTTCTACATCATATGGAACACAGGGAGAGCCTGCTCCTGACACAACACAAGGGACTCTCCCTGCAATGCTTCAGGCAGCTTTCTGAGGACTTTTCCCATTGTTCATAAGCCAGCACTCTCTCGTGTGTGTCAGCCCTACCCACAGGGCTCTGCTCCAAAGGCCGGAGCAGCTGGCAGAGGCACATCTGCTCCACTGCTCTGCCTTACAAAATACCTTGCAGCTCACTAGAGAGCCTGGCTGCTCCTCATAAGGCTCCTATTCTGCTGAGAGCGGGTGCTGAGGAAGGGCACTAGTGTTGAAGAACTGATACAAAAGGGGAAGTAATAATGCATGTGCTTTACGCTGCTCTGGGCTGACCGAGGAGCCTCCCCTGGCAGCAAGCAGAGCACTGTAAGGCTGCAGGCAGTCTTGAATTAAGCCAGAAAATAAAAGCAGCAGATGGACCCAGGACTGCAAGCCTCAGGATACTCCTCTGCTTTTACATGACTGCTGAAACTGCGCCTTAAGGTACAAGGTGAGACTCTTATAAAGTTGGTGTGGAGCCTCCAATCACACACGCGCAGACAGCACTCTGCATTAATCCTTTCTTCCCTTGCATTTAGATTCACTTCCCTGATGGCTGTGTCTATCCAGCTCGAGTGCTGCCAGTTTTGGGCCCCTTCCCACAAAAAAAGAGATTGAGGTGCTGGAGCGGGTCCAGAGAAGGGCAACGAAGCTGGTGAGGGGTCTGGAGAGTAAGTCTTACAAGGAGAGGTTGAGGGAGCTGGAGTTGTTCAGCCTAGAGGGGGGAGACGTTCCTGCTCTCTACAACTACCTGAAAGGAGGGTGGAAAGAGGTGGGGTCGGTCTCTTCTCCCAAGTCACAGGCCATAGGACAAGAGGAAATGGCCTCAAGTTGTGCCAGGGCAGGTTCAGATTGGATATTATGAAATTTTTTTACACTGAAAGGGCTATGAAGCATTGGAATGGGCTGCCCAGGGAAGTGGTTGAGGCAGCATCCCTGGAGGTATCCAAAAGATGGGCTGACATAGTGCTTAGTGACATGGTTTAGTGATGGTGGAGTTTTTGTGTGGTTTTGTTTGGTGTTTTTTTTTTTTTTTTTGTCAGAGTTAGGTTGATGGTCGGACTAGATGATCTTAAAGGTCCCTTCCAACCTAGACAATTCTATGATTCTATGATGTAGGCTTCGCATTCTTCATGCCTCAGCTCTCTATTCATCCTCCTTTTCCAAGAAAACTACAGGACCATAAGGCATAGCAGGATGAGTGAAAGAAGTTTCTGTAATATCTTTTGTCTTGCTAAGCTCCCAAATTGGTGCTGCTTGTCAATAACGGAATGAAATGATCCAAGCCTGGTACACAGTTAGTTTACCTCTTCAGGTCTGTTACACAATGTGTCAGGGATGGCAGGAGGAGGAAAGCAGCTGGCGAGGGCATGAGACACTGATACAGTAGTTACATGCTCAGTGTAACAGAGAACATAAAGACAGATGCAGAGCGCTTCAGAGCAAGGCTAAAGGGGACGCTGTGCATCCACAGTAGCCTGATTTCACGAGGTGCAGCACTCGCTGAAAACATTAGGCTGCTTCCGTGGCTAGAGGCAGCCCAGGTCAGACAAGAACACGAGCTGTCCTGGGCACATGCCAGCCATCAGAAACAGCTTCACTAGATCCCATTTCAGCTGACAGTTAACCCTTGCCTTCACTCTCAACACATACCCAGCTCTTCCAGGGACGGGACCCCATACACGTCATCATGGTTCTCCTGGATGTCCACTTTACACGTCTCCATCTGCTGGCTCATTATGGTGCTCACCGGCTTCTTTGGGAGCTCCATGCGGCTAATGATGGCCTGGAAGCGCTTGTAGGTGAGGGGTGGCTTGTGGCCATTCAGCTCAATTATTCTGGAGACAAAATAAACATGGTGAAACAACACAGCCTCACTACCACAAAAGAAACAAAGAAATGACAGCCAAACTGCATCCCACTGTCTCTGCTCAGGACAGCCTTTCACTTTGGATACAGAAGTCCTTATAGATCTACCTTCCACTTGATGCATCCCTCAAAGGGATATGAAAAACAAACAAACAAAATCCCAAGACACACCAGAAAACAAAACCCCACATACTAATTCATGTCCATGGGAATAAAACAGAACGGCTTCATCTGAATTGGGCTTAGCATCACATTTCCCTCCCAGAGCTCTTCATCAGACCCCTGTACAAAATCTCAATCTAATTACTGCCTATGTCTCCCCAAGACGGCAGATGTCAGACCTGCAAATGATCCCCCTGACACCATGTGGTATCCTAACCTGATTCTGACCTTACTTCCTCCTGGTCTGACACAATAAATCCCAGCCTGTTAGGTGGAGGAGAGGGGGGGTCAGTATCTCAGATGAGGCAAATCCCAGTTTGCGTCATTCTTCTCTCCCGTGATTAGAGAAATCGCCATCCTCCCCCATGCCGTAAGGTCACGAGTAGACCCGTCTCATGCTATTCACCTGTGTCAGATCATGCTAAGGAAAAGACAGCCTCTTCTAGAGGACTAGAGGAGGAATAGGAGAATAGAGACATTCCTCTACTTCACTAAGCATCTGATGTAGGAAACTGGCATAGAGCAGGGGGCTTGGTGGAGGATCAGATAGGCAATTGTGCTTGCTGGGCAGGGAGGGCTGGGCGAGCAAGAGCCACAATCGCAGAGAATACAACGTCCTGAGAGATAAGGGAAGTAGGAGCCTGCTAAAGCTGACAGAGCTGAGCAAAATCCCTTTAGGCCGGAATCCCGTGAAGCAAGACTACAAAGACCACCAGAGTACCTGAGGACCCTAGACATCACAACACGCATGTGAATAGGGGTGAATACCTATGTTCTCAGAAAGATACCGAATATGTTAAACAGGAAGTAATATGAATATGCATGTACTGCTGAAATACAAGCCTGAACCCCTTGACCATCGGTATGGATATTTGGAGGAAATACCCCCTACACGTCCGGCGCCACAAATAAAGAATGCCTGCTTAATAACTCTGGTGATTGACTCTTTCACTGTGCCACATCCACAGCCTTAGGCCCTTGCAGCCTCATTTTTTCCCCGGGACTCCGAGAAGCCCCCCGGGCAAGCAAAGCTTCCCCTGGATGAAAGGTGCCATTTCTACGCCCCCCTCTTCCCGCGGGGAGCGGATGGAGTTAACAGCAGAGCAGAACGGCACGGGGATGGCCAGCATTACATAAAAGCCGAGGCAGCCAACCCCACGGGAGCTGCAGCACAGCCTCCCTTCCCCACCCATGGTACAGTCAACAGCTTATGCAAGGGGCTGGGCTCTAAGCCCAGCCTTTCCGCCGTCGCCATGTGCCCCCCCCTTCCTTCCTTCTCCCCCCCCTTCCCGTAGCCGCACGTGTAACGAGGAGGAGCGACACGCCGCCCCCCGGGGCGCCTTTCCCCGGGACCCTGAGCCCTCCCTCCCTTCACGTGTGCTCGGAGCTGAACCCCGGGGCTCCCCGCCCCGCCGAGCAACCGCAACCAGGGAGGGGAGGGCAGGGCCCGCACCGCACCGCCCCGCCGCCATCTAGGCCAGGAGCTCCCGGCCTCCCACACACCGCCCGCCGGGCCGGGGGCGGGGGGGGCGGCCTTCGGGAACCGGCAGCGCCGACGTTAAAAACAATAAAAAAACCGACCCCCCCCCCCCCCCCTGCTGTTTTCCTCCCGGTTTTTTTCCGGTTGGAAGTTGCGAGAAAGAGAGGGTGGGAGGCTATAAGCGGGATCCGAGCACCCTCCGAGCCACAGCCCCCCGGGGGGGGGGGGGGGCGCTGGCAGACAAGGCAGCCTGTCCTGCCCCCT
>QJSC01027593.1:2539835-2618038 GCA_003697955.1 Calidris pygmaea | reverse complement strand
CTGGGGTTGTTCAGCCTGGAGAAGAGAAGGCTCCAGGGAGACCTTAGAGACCCTTCCAGTATCTGAAGGGGGCTACAGGAGAGCTGGGGAGGGACTCTTTGTCAGGAAGTGCAGTGACAGGACAAGGGGCAACAGTTTTAAATTAAAAGAGGGGAGATTTAGATCAGATACCAGAAAGAAATTCTTTACCCTGAGGGTGGTGAGACACTGGACCAGGTTGCCCAGAGAAGCTGTGGCTGCCCCATCCCTGGAGGGGTTCAAGGCCAGGCTGGATGGGGCTTTGAGCAACCTGCTCTGGTGGGACACCTCCCATGCCCATGGCAGGGGGGTTAGAACTTGATGATCTTTAAGGTCCCTTCCAACTCTATCACCATTCTATGATTCTAAGGGGAGGCGTTTCCAGTTACAGCACTCTGGTTTCCACAGTACTGCAGAGCTTGGACTCAAAAACGTGACAGAGCTGCACTGTGTTTGCCCTGAGGTGCTCAGGATGGAGGAGGGGAAGCTACTTCTCTAACACTGCCTCTTTTTTTCAGTCCTCTTCCACAGATCTGCCGAGGATGAAGCTCAGTCCCCAGATCCACGGTGTTACACCACCTCCCAGATCCACAGCCAGAACTTTTGTGAACAGACAGACAGTGGGGAGCAAATCCCTATGACTTGCAGGTGGATGCCAGTATCTGTATTTGACATCCTCCAGAACGTGGATACGAGTGAAGTCCCCTAGAACAGCTCCTAAATAGGCAGTTGTTGGATCTGGGACACAAATCTTGCAAAGGAGATAGGGCTAGGACAGTTTGCACGTTTCACAGCACCTGATGCTGGCATTACGCAACAAAATTTGAACCTTTCACAATACTGCCATGAAAAGAAGTATGAAATATTAGGTATTGTACGAAATTGGATATTATATGACACACAGTAGGTATGGTAGTGCTGTTCAGCCTTCTGTATAAAGATTTGTACGGGAAGCCCCCCAGACAGGAGTCCTTTCCTTCCTCCTACTGACCTTCTAACCCAGGTAGCACAATCTCACAGGACTTTCCCCAATGTCAGAAAAAGGGAGAACCCTCCCCAGGATTCAATTCTCCCATTTCATCTGTCTCCCCCAGCGCAACTCTCGGACTACACGTGACAGTTATTCTTCTAGTTTTCTTGAAGTGGAACAGAAAAGAGCAGATTCACTGTATTCACCATCATGCAAAAGCTAACCTTTCTGGTGTTGGTGAACACCATAAAAATGGCCGAGCAACCAGACTAGCAACCTGACAGTGGCACCTGGATGCCAGAAATGATGAGGGTCTTTTTGACTGCCAGTCACATTTTCCCTCAAGAAAGCAGGCAACCAAAACCTGACCAAAGATAGTTCTGGTGCTGCTAGGATTTTATGGTATCCTATAGTCAGTCACCTGTGAGAGCAGAGTGTCTGCAGGCTCCGAATGCACACCCCCACAGATGTCAGCTTCTGACTCACATCTCCACAGCAGTGCCCCAGCAGGATGGCTACCGGGCTAGGGAAGGCTGATCACCTCAAAAACCCGACACCTCAGCTCGTTTGCAAACGACGGGGCCCCGGTTGTGCCCAGGGACTGAATGTGCTCCCCCCTGCTTCCTCGGGCGAGGAAGAGCTGGCTGCCAGCCCCTCGGCAAGCGCGCCCCCACTACCAGCTCACGCAGACCATTTAGTCAGCCCGGCCAGCTTATGCAATTGCTCTGATCTAAATCCTCGCTTCGGAGAGTTCGGGGAGGGCTACGCGTACAGAAGACAAGGGGTATTTCTACAGATCGGAAGAGGAGATGGAGAGATAACCGACAGGTATCCCACACAACGGGCGCTGGACAAAGCACGAACAATTCAACTTCCGCAGAATCACACACACATAGACACGAGCGTATGAAAGATGAAGGACTGACTTGATGACAGGCTGGGCATCAGTGCAGGGGAAAACACTTGACACCAGAGCACCGTGCAAGACAGACAAGGATAACAAGATCTGGCAGGCAGAAGTTTGACTTAACCTTCCCAGATGGAAATAAAACGCTTTTTTTTTTTTGGCACAGTGTAATTATGAATTGCAGAACCAGCAAGGCATGCATGTTTCCCCAGTACTTGGTTCTTTTAAGTTTGTAAATGCTCCTATTAAAGTGCATTTAACTATCGTTTCAGCCTTGGGCTACAATATCTGAGGAAGAGCTGCTCCTGATGCATGCTACAAACATACAAGCTCACAGTGTTCTCTTCTGACCTAAACCACTCCCCCTGAATAACCCAGGCCTGCCCGGGATTACAGAAACCACAATGCTGACCATCAGCAAGCAGACTACAGAGGATTTAGATCCTAAGGAGGAAAAAAAAAAAACCAAACCAGGCAGATCCAGAGAAGGGACAAAACAACCTGTCAGCTGGAAGTTGTCAGACAGAATAATTGTCAAGCAAAGGCTTTGAGCAGGCTAAGCTGATACCCAAGAGATTATCTTTTCTGTCTGACTTCTACAATCTGAACATCGCTAATCTTATCTGGGAATTCCTACATTTTCTTAGGAATATTTTCCAGCACCGATGCTGATTTTCTGTAGCCCTCTCTTTGTTTTAGTGGAGAGGAGGGGAAACATGCTCTGACAAGCACACAGCTATGCTGGCAGTGCCAACAAGGACCATATTGCAATCTTCCTACTGGGTAGAACTGGTCAAATTCACGCTTAACTGAACAGGCTCTTTGAAAATGTTTAAAATCATCAATAGCTGGTGGTGACGGTGGTACTGGAAATATGCTGCAGGGGACAAGAGAAGGACTTCTGGAATCATTTATGTGGAAGTGAAAGATTAGTCTAAATTGTTCAAAACCATGATGATTGACAATCTTGTTGGAAACTTGATTAAAGAAAAATGAGAAGTAGGACACTACCACCAGGTTACTAATTATGCAAGAAAAACAGGAGGCTGAAGAGGGACAGCACATACCATGAATTAAAAGACTGGGTAACACGACTGGAGGGTGATTTACTCCAAGAGAGGCTTCCAGGAGAAATACAGTATTAGAACTGCATTACCACCTGCTGAGAAACCTCCGAGAAGCCAAGAACCAGGAAATGTCAGAGTAACTGGAGTCTTCAACTGCCTCCGCACAGACTGGGTAGCTGTCACACCCCACTGCCTGCCAAAAACCAATTTTCTAGTTGCCGTAAATGACTGCTCCACGAAATGATTAATCAGGGACCCACAAGGAAAGGCAAGTCACGATTTGGTCTTAAGCAGCACAAAGGTGTAGCTGAAAATGTTATCACTGGCCTGCTCTAAGTGTGACTTTGGCAGGCATCAATTTAACATCCTTCCAGGAGCAACAATACCATAATGGCTTTTGTTTCAAGAAGAGAAACACATAAAAATAAGGAAGTGCGCTAAGCAAAAGGAACAAGCTGATATGTCAAATGCTGACAGGCAACATGGGAATGATTTGAAGACAACCGGGGAAAAAAAGTTCCAACAAATGCCTACAAACCATCGAAAAAGATTTCAGAAAGATCATGAAAGTCAAAATAATTAAAGAATAGCATCGTCAAAGGTATTAATAGAGGCAAAATCTTTCAGAAAAATGAAAGGCAAATAAAAACAGAAAAAACCCAAACTGGTAGGTTAATTTAGAAAACTGCAAAAGCAGCCTCCTTGCACCTTCCAAACCAAGTAGAAGTTTAAGAAACCTTAGAAAAACACCCCAAACCAAACATGAATAGTAAAAATAAATAATAAAAAAAAAAATAACCATTTACAGACACTCCAGCATCTTTATAGAGCTAAGAGGTGATTAGTCCTTAAAAAAAGTAGAGGCTGTAACACCACAGCCAAAATCCATGCATTTAGGTTTTCGGGGAGGCTGCCACTCTGCATCTCTTTAAGGAAATGTATCAGGAGATGTCACAGACTGGGAAGTTAAGAAAGAAACACCACAAAACAAAGCTATGTTTGAACAGAAACAGCTGCCAGGACCAGCAAGGATTCACTGTGAAGGACAACAAGAAATACCCAAACTAATAGCTGCTGCACTTAACACAAAACTGTCTGAATATTTTGAGGGGAAAAAAAAAAAGCAAATATGCCTCTAGATTTAAAAAGCATTTCAAGGGCTCACAGAATAGAAAGTCTGAAATGTGCATTAGGCAGATGGGTAGAAAAATGCTAATGGAATCAGTGAATGCATGGGTATATACAATATGCTGGAGGGTTAATTTGACCTCAGTAAAGGGAAATTGTGACTCAAAATCTACTAGTGACATTTGAGCTTTGGGTAGTTGCTATACTCTGCCTGGATTTTCAGAATCCATCTGACTGCATCCCTCACTGAAAATTTTTAAAGAAACCAAGATAGATTGGGAAAAAGCAAAAGGTTCCTGCAGACAGAAAATTCTTTGAGATACAGGATAGAGTTGGAATCCAACAGGAGGAAAAATCCTACAGAGCTGGGCTCGTGCTGCTCAACATTATTCATAGATTATCTGGGAAGGGACAAAATAGAGCATGATAATAAAGTTTACTGACGTAAGAAGCTATCTGGCATAGCTAAAAATGAAAGGCAACTTAAAAATTTCCCTGTATACTATGTGAACAGCTGACAAAAATATCAGATGAAATGCAGTATTGGTCATGTTGTTTCTCCATATGCATTGCGATGCAATCTTAAACTTACTTATATAGTAGCAGCCGGCCAAATAGCTATGACTATTCTGGAAGGAAGCCCTGAGGCATCAGTTGAGTGTTCAGCTGCGCTCAGAAAAAGCAAAAAGAACGCTAGCGACTATTAGGAGAAGAGAGGTAACATTATAACATTATACAAGTGCAAGTCACTCCTCCATTTAGAACACTGGCTACAGTTTTCACCACTGTTCTGTGTCTAAAAATACCCAGAATTATAAAGAAAGGTGACAAATCTTAGAAGAGATATGGAACAGATTCCACCTGAAAACTTACGTAAACTAGGACTCTCCACATTGGAAAAGACGAAGATGACATGAGGAAAGATGTGAGGGGCACTGACATTGAAGACATGAGGATGTAATACGTATTAATGATGTCTTTTAACGCAAAAATTAGAAAGCAGTGTCTGCCCATGAGACAGGATCAAGAATCCCCCACCCCCCAAAGACAAACATTTCCGCACAGCATGTGCTAACTGCAAAGCTCCTTCCCATAGGAAATTACAAATGCTAAAGCTTTATAGGAGGAAATTTACATTCAGTATTACTGGCACAAGTCATCCCCGCCCCCCGCATAAAAAAAAAAAAACCAAAACAAAACAAAAAAACCAAAACCAAAAGAAAAAGAAAAAGGCAAGCAACCTGTAAGAACAGTACTGAAACATGGCTGAAGTCAAGCATACCGTAGAGTCTTACTAGAAAGACTGTCTCCACTGCTTAAGGAGATCATATATATAAGAAAATATATAAAATTTACCGTCAAGGCAAGGTTCTCCCCATAGCAAATACACAACAAAGACAAGGCATTCAGATTTTAGAGTAAGGTAAGTTTGCCCAAATCTACCTTGTTCCTTCTTCCAGCTGTCCTGGCACGTCCATCAGTTAAAAGCCCTGCCTTCATAACCCGTTTGAGCCAACAGCTCAACTATCTTTATTACAATGAAGCGAAAAAACGCAGTCCACGCAGGGAGGACATGCTCAAGGAGAGCAATCAATAGGACACAGCTGAGCAACTTAAATGACCGTCACATACAGTTTAATAAGCTTGAGGCAACACCTTTCTGTACATTCACGTCACTGTCAGCACTTTGGCGCGCTCTAATCAAAAGTGCGAGCGTGCAGAGTAATCCTGTTGACACCTTCTAGGCTCACACAGGATGACAGCGACCAACGTATAGCCATTAGCGTAACGGAGCAGACGGAAGTCTTTCCCGACGGGACAATCCCAGCCTAGCCCGGGCAGAACCTCTGCCCTTTCTCTCCCCGTACCTGTCCAGGTCATAGAGGGTGTGGGAGTTCTCTATCACCACCTCCACGCCAGCCTCCTTGGCCAGTTTGACAATAGCTGCATCTCTCTCCTTACCAAACGGCTCCGAGTCGTACTCAAAGGTGAGACGAGTGACTCCCCATTCCTGCAAGAAACACAATACACACAGCTGACAAACAGAAGACTTTCTAACCAGCACAATTGCGAACAAGGACGTCAGAATTCCTGGCCCGTGTGTTAAGGAATTAACACACAGGTCCTGGAATTAAGTCCTGGAAGCTCAGAGAGGGTTCCTGTGAGGAAGAGCAGTCTGGAGTCAAGATAACCAAAGAATCAACAATTTTATCAGCTCTAGCAAGCATTGCTTATGCAAATTCCTATATGTCGGGTTTAAAACACAGAAGAGGAGGTTTAAGTTCTTCTCTATTAACGTTCTTCAGTTACAGCTCAGTCTCCAACACCTTGTTTTGTTGCACGCTCTGTCCAAAAGTAACCCTACCATCCTGTTACAGCATTTGCAGAGAAAGCTTTTCAGAGAACTCTTGCAATACAAATCCTGCTCAAAACCCTGTATTTTTTTCTGTGGACAGTATCATTAAGTAAAACCAATACACTCTAAATTTTTTTCAATGTCTCTTTAAAGCCATCACATAATAAAGACGACCAAGGTCCAACCCAAACAGCAAAAAACAAGGTAGTGGGAAACACAAGACAAAGCATGTCAACTGAGTGAACCTTTCTGGGCAGCACAGTAGAATATGAGACTGCAATTCAGATTTAATTTAAAAGTCCTGCCTTTGGGGAGCTATTTCACACTAGACGTGCTATACACCTATTCTGTATCTTCACACCTTTAATAGGTCCCTCACAGATTTCATGGAATAGGCCTTATGAAATAGCATTCAGCCTCTTCCAGGCTTTTCCAGAGCACAGTTTGCTCTCAAAGACTATGGCCTAGTTTTCCTCAGAAAATGAATCCTATGAGAAGAGGTTTAATGGTTTCCACAGCGACCCTCCAGAGACATCCATCAAGCAGAGCAGCAGCCCACAGATTTGTTTAGCAAACACTTTAGTCAAACACAGTCAGAAGTCTAGAGAAACACTTAAAAAACCCCTCACACAACTAAGATGTGAACTACATTCCCCAAGTGAGACAGTCTAAGTCAACTCTCTATATACAGGACAGTCTTTTCTACCTCAGACTTTCCAGAAACAGAAACAAAGCACAAAGAACAGATATAATTAGTTAACTAAAGACCATTACAAAATAATGCCAAAGATGGGGAAGGGAATTTAGAAGCAGCAAACAGCTGTACAACACCCCTTCTTTTCTGAACTTTCAGGTTCAATCCTAAAATTAATATTTGGAAGGACAGAGAACAGTTACATCCCACTGAACGTATGTCTCAGAGAGGTCCTCCACTCGTTTTACAAAATAAGAACACGACAGCATCTATAACTCAGAATAGGGGTCAGACTCGTTCCAAGCCCTGCCCTGCTCCTACATGATTTAACAGCTCCATTTAAAACTTTTTCTTTCTTTTGTAAGTGAGACAATAACAGCTAAAAGGCTTGGCAAAGAGGGCTTTAGTCTTGAAGAAAGACACATTACTGCCTTGAAAGAAAAGAACGGAACAAAAAAACCCCACAAAAACATTTAAGGCTAACAGAAATTTTAGGTAAGAATAAAGTGTTTCCAAAAGTTTTGAGAAGCCCACCACTCCATGTGCTACAGTAGCACACAGGAAGCAGAGCACAACCAACCAGAACACTGTAAACTGTATAACAATAAATTGCTGTAGATGTACAAAAGAAAACTGATGATTGACTTGACTCTTAGTATCTAGACTACAGCAAAGAAAAATTGCAGGAGGGAAAAAAAAAAAAACCCCACACCTAAGGAATTGTGAGCAAACTTCAGTGAACAAGCAACATACTTTTCTTTGATAGAAAAGGCAAAATTACAGATGTTTGTTCAGAGGAAGCGAGAGAAAAAAAATTCTGCAAAGGTTAACACAGCTAATAAGTACACTCCTCCTCATGATACCCATGCATAATAGTGCCTTTGCAGCCACTGTTATCAACAACATAGCTCAGCTACTGGCAGCAAGAGCAGAAATTATATTAGGTCTAAGTGTTGCATTACCACATATGACATAACTCTCCTCTCCACAACAGCCGACAGCAAGGCATGAGCTGCTGCTAATTCAGTGTTCAGTGCAGCAGCTCTGGAGAAGCCTTAGTTCTCACGAAAGCCATATATCTTCCATATAATAGCATAAAAACCAACCCCGCAATCTTTTCAGCTCTGTTACAGCACACCTAAGATATTCATCAACTCACCTGTCCACGCAAAACAGACTGCAGCAAAAGCAGGTCTGGCTGATTCCATCTCCCAAAGCTCAGACTCTGCCAACTACTTTTTGTTCTTTGACCCAAATGGGCATTTTCCTCCAACAAAGTTTTAATTATCCTGTAAATACCTTGAAAGGGCATGGACTACTACTAGCCAGAATTTACTTGCAGATCAAAAGATAAAAATATCCCAGGCTCTGAAAAGGCTAAAAGTGGCACGCAGTTTGTGTCATGTGCTAAGATGCAGAAGCCAAAATAACTATCAGTGCTCCTTCTGACCCACATAGTCTGAGATTCCCCTCACAAATACTGCCCTCCTCCAGAAAACACAAACCAGAAGCATTTACAGCAGGAGATTATAGATTCAAGTTTACCTCTCCTTCTCAGCAGCTGCTCTACAGCAGACTTTGGGGACACTAGTTCTGTCAACCATATGTAAGGTACAGTCCTCATGACAAATCCAACTCATAAGACTATAGTTAACCATGTTTTTTTTTCCTTTAGCTTTGTCACTCTAGCAAAGACACTGTCAAAAAGCTTCAAAGATAGAGGGAAATACAATCTTAGAGCAGGACAGAGAAGAACGATACTGCTTGAGGAACCTTGATATTCAAGGAGATGCTCTTGCCAGTCCTGTCTCTCTCACACTGCATTGACATCACTTTAGAAATGTATCCCACTAATCCATCATCGACCACCAAGGTCTCTGCATATTCCACTGTCTTAAATGGTATGTCAGCAGGAAGCTTGTGCTTACGGTGTATTCTGCTGCTGAGCTGACTGAACCGCAGCCTTGAACAGAAGAAAAAGAAGGTCAGCTAACATAAAAGCTTCTGAATTTTGAAATTTTAACACCTTAACAATTAGCAAATCATTAGTAAGTGAAAACAAGGATAGCACCAGGACATCAATTTTTCTTCACTATGCTCCAGAAAATTACTTTATTCTCTTACTTTAAAGAGTCTGGGAAAGACATCTGTTGGCTGCCCTCGCACGACAAACAAGCGAGAGTTGAGTTTCCTTAAACTGTTGTCCAGATCTTCCAGAGACTGGAGCAGAAATCTGCAGAGAAGAAACAACAGCAGTTAGTGTCAGTCAGTCTGGTTACAGCTAAAAGACAAACGAGGAGAATTTGCTCAGAACTCCAGCAAACGTGCACCGCCATATCAAACTGAAAGTTAGGACAAGAAACAGAACACAGGAATTTGTATTCATCTCTGGTTTGTCTACCAACTGCTATGAGATTGCAGCACCAGCCAGCTCCCAGCCATTCACACACATGTTCTGCTTGTCCAGACGGAAGAGGTTTCCAGGATTTTCTTTTTCCTGCAACCCTCTTCCCGTGTTCTCTCTCAGGCTGGCAGCACACCCCCACCAGCTGCTCTTTCCACATAACGACATGGTGAAAAGCATAAAGCATATAATTCCCTACTGTATATTCTTTCATGGGTTTTGCGGCAGGAGGGGTTTTGCATATGAAGTAGAAAGATTTTGATACATTACTCCAAGGAAAGTAATGAATTACTACAAGAACCATGTGAGTTTTACCATCCTGACTACACACAGGGAATATCATAAGAGAGAAATGTATGCTCCTAGCTCATCAGCAGCAAGAGACTGAGCAGCCAGATCTCCCAAGGCAAAAGTTATCTGTAAGTTGGAATAGTTGCAAACAGAACTGCAATTTATCTTCTACCGTGGAAACGCAAAGGTAAGAGCATGCCAAGACATTCATGTATTCCCTCCCACCTAGAACTGTAAAAAAGCATTTAAGTACTTTTTGCATTTAATGGTGTCTTACTGATCCCCCACTATGCTATAAAACATTAAATGTATCATCTTTGCTTTCACAGCCACACGTGTCACCCCATCTTCACTGTAACTTCACTTTGTTTTGTCTAACTCTGCAAAAGACACCAGCTTTAAAACTTTAATCTCCGCGACAGCACGCGGCATGGCTGGCAATCCTGCAACCCTGTGTAAGTGAGCCTGCCAACCTCTCCCTCGTTTCTACGTGCCCACTCTGCAGCGTGACCTGTGAGACATGAGTATCTGCATCAGCTCCCTTAAGACCACGCACAGCTAATAGGAAAGCTAAGCTACAGGTGCCCTGCAGGCTGGGTTCTTCCTCTCTCCTCAACTGCACTGCCCATATTGTGAACTGAAAGCTTTCAGACAGAACAAGCTCTCTCTGCCCTATCCCAAGGAAAAATAGGACTCGGGGTTCATGGATAGAAGGGCCCACTATCACAGTACAGAAAACCCAGAACCAGGTCCGGGTAACCTAAACAAACCACTCCCCTAACTCCATCCCGCTTTCCATCTACTAAATAACCATATTAACTTTCCAAGGTGTTTTAAAAATTAAACAAGGGTTAGTCCTATAAGGCTCACGCATGCTGTGCCGTTAAATAACAAGGGATTGTGAACGTGATAAATTTCTGGGAGCTAGGTAAAACACAAACATTTGCTTTTGGAGCACAGAACTCTGAATACAAGTGAGCGCATTAAAATAAATAGCAAAACAAAGGTAAAGTTCCCAATGGGAACCAACGAAACTCTGGTAAATAAAACTAACTTCCTAATACATTTTTGCCTAACAGCCAGTGGTGCTAATTTCTGAAATCTGCAGTAGGTGCACACATCCAAGAAAACATTATTTTTAAAAACTTAACCTGCTCGTATATTCCATGGCTACAACATAAAAATAAAATGACTACCCGCTTCCCTCCCTCTGCAATATTGGTAGAAAAAAACAAGGATTAAATGGATCAGGAATTAATCTTTTGGGGGCAGTGCTTTGGTTCTTCCAAATGGGGACAGTTAGCAACAACAGCAGCACGTGAAAGGCATTTCTGTCTGCTGCTGCTTGTAGAAAGTCTGGTCTACAGAAGTATCTCTTCAGGCTCCTAGGATACTAAGTAGTAATAGAATCCACAATTTTCTTTAATTTGAACACCTACATTGCTCTCCTTTCTGCACATTTACAATGTTTAGGCCATCCTCTGATGGGGGTTCTAGAAACATTAGAAATCACCCACACTATCCCATTCCTCCCAGATGGAGCTGTGCAAGCAGAGGCAATCAGCTACAACTACAGGTTCCCTACCCTTATACACAGAGCCATATGGTATTTCAAAGTGCACTTAAAGGATTTTTAGCCAGGTGGCTGTCCTGCCCAGAACCCCTTTGATGGAGTAGCACAAGGGCAGGGGGGGATCTGCTTCGTTTGTGTGCGGGGGGAGTCTTCCAGAGAAAAATCCCTACCTGGACTGGGTTTCCAAATGTTTAGGCAGCTGAGAACTGACAGAATAGCATTATGTAATGTTACTGGCTACCAGTACATAAGGTCTTGCTCACTGCACAGACATGACTCACCCCAAACATTTTCCCGTTTGCAGAGGGGAAAAGCCCCAACAACTCCATTGCTACCTTCCTAGCAGCAGCCAAAGCGTTTTCCCATAAAAAAAAAAACCTGGGGGATGGGAAGATGGCAGGCGTGCGCACATGCCTACGCACACCCGGCAGCCGAAGGGCAGAGGGAAGGCGTGGTGTGGTCACGCATCCCCGATGCTTCTTTACACTTGTCTGTCTCTGAATTCAAGAAAAACCAATCCTAAACCGAAACGCCCCTCGGCTGCTGCTCTCACACGGTCAGCCAGCTCGCAAGGAGAAAGTCTAATGACATTACATAAAGTTGAAGGCACCCTCCCACACAGCCTGGCAACACCGCTGTGAGAACCGTGGCGAGGCCAGCCCGGGGAAGGCAACCTCTCTCCTGCACGGAAAGGACCAGGAAGGGAGCAAAACACAGACCGGGCCGTAGAGAAGGCAGCGTGGGCTGCTCCCGCTCCTGCGGCGGCCTGACCGACACGGCCCAGCCACCCCACCTAAACTCCTTCCCACCTAAAGCTCCTACCCACAACCCGGCGCTCCCCGATCCCCCTCGGGCCCACCCGCGGCCTGAAGGCCCCGGCGCCCCCTCAGGCCCCACTCACCGCCAGCGGTTGATGCCCACGGCGGAGGAGGCGGCGAACCAAGGGTCCAGGATATAGATGCAACGGAGTGAGGCGGCGTCCCGTAGCGCTTCCTGCAGCGCCGGGTTATCGTGGAGGCGCAGCCCGCGGCGGAACCAATGCACCGAGCGACAAAGGGACGGAGCCGGCCCCGGGGCGAGCGGAGCCACCGCCGCCATGGCCGCCGCCGCCGCCGACTGCCGCCGCGGCCCCCGCGCGCCGCACGCTCCCGCCCCGCCCGCGTACGCGGCGACAGCCAATCAGAGCGGAGGGGTGGGCGGGGCGAGAGCGCGCTCTGACAGGGCGCCCTGCCGCCCCCTAGCGGCCGCGCTCGGGACTGGGCGCGGCGGGGGGGGGGCGTCACCGGTCGTGTCCCCCCCCTCCCCCCCCCCATGGCGACAGACGCTGCAAACGTTGCTCCCCTTCCCAAGAGATGCAAAGAGCGACACCCCCTCCCCACCCCCCAACTTTATTCAGCATCTATGGGCCGCTACAAGTCAGTACGTGCGACGCCCGTTGCCCTTAAAATAAATTCAAAGCCCCCCAAATGGCCGCCTGCAGCCAAAAGGAGCAAGAAGGCACCCGTGTGGATGAAACCCAGCGCAGGACAACCCCTCACCCCCTAAATTAGGAACATTTTCCGTGCAGAAATGGAGTGTCCTTCTGTAGGAGCAGCCAGACATCACACACAGGGAAGGGCACATCACCGTAGAAAGCCCAGGGCAGGAAGCGGTCACATCAACTGCCCGGAATCACTACCCAAAAAATTCTTGAAATATGAACAGGCCAGGGGTTTAGAAAGGGGGTGCAGCATCACAGCCGGCTACAGGATGCTGCTGCTGACCCCCGGGATCAGAAATCGCAGCACAGCGTAACCTGAGGTGGCACATCCATGGGATTAGACGGGTGGCAGAGATTTCTGCAGACCCAACGTTCAGGAGCAAGTCTCAGCTAAAGGGATTGATGCAGCTGGGCGTAACTAGGACTTGTTTTGGAGGGGTTGAAGGATTCACCGAGATGGCCATGGCAAAAGACAAACTGCAAACACCAGAGGAGATCCAAAGTAGGTATGAAACAAGTCCCCCAAACCAAGCCTAATTAGTAACAGCCCCATTTTGAGACACAAACCTACCCCCTACGCAGCAGGCAAAGAGGCCAAGTGTTGCCAACTCCATGAACTCTGATCTCCACCCTACAAGGAAGTGCTTTAGAGTAACTTTTCCCCTCTAGCCTGTCACCGAGAGGCAGAGGCCAAGCTCGCTCCTCCCCCAGAAAGGCCACCTGAGAATGCACCGTGTGGGAGAGCACGCCGAGGGAATGGGAAGTTTCATTCCTGATTCTTAGCTTGATTTCCTGAGCTAAGAAGCCAGGTGGGCAGAAACGCAGAACAGACCTCAGCAGGGTGTGATACCGACTCTTTGGAAAGGAGATCTGGAAGCAGTGCTGCTGCTGAGGCTTGTGCAGAACCAGACGGGAGGGAATTTCCCACCCTCTGCGCTGAACGGGGCAAGAGGAAGAACGGCCGTTGCCAATCCTTTTAGAGCAGAACAGTTTACCCGAGTCTACCCCCAACAGCCTGGCCACCTGCCTCTTCCTTACATGGAAGCTCGGGATTTTGTAACTTCAGACTGCACTCAGTTAATTCTAGATCTCTAATTACACAACGCTCCCATCCCAGTCTTTGTCTACCACGAGTCCATCCCCCCCTTCCCTCCCAAGAGATGCAAATTACCCAGATTAGGTCAATAGCAACATTCATTTTAAAAAACGATCACAAAAAAAACCTGATTGCTCTCTACAAGACATGCTCTCCCCAAGTTCAATACAGGGCAAGATCCCATGGATAAAACATGATCCAGTCAGGCCCCTGGCTCTGGTTCTGACACAGTTCCCCATACACTTTGCAGGTGAATTCTTTCCTGCTCCTTGCTCCTCCCCAGGAGGAAAGGAGCACCAAAGGTTAACCCCCCCCGGGCACAGAAATGGAGGTGTTGGAACAACCTACACACCAGTCTCATTTCTTTCGCTGCTTTTGACACTGGGATCCTCTTGCACCTTTCTCATCTCCAGTCCTTTCACCCAAGTGTAGGCAAAGGAGCCACCCAGAACCATCAAGTTACTCGTCCACCACAAGAGGCTCTTTGTCTCCTCAAAGTAGATAACAGCCAGCACTGTTTGGGCACAGGCCTTGGCTGTCCCAGACACGTTGTGGGTGAGCGGGCTAGTGAACTTAATCTGAAGTCCAGTCACGTACCCAATGGCAAAGCCAAACAGTCCCCCCAGGGTCATCATACCCCAAAAACTGGGGTTCCCCAGCTTGTCAAAGTGGTAGAGGGTGCGGAACTCGCCCAGCAGCATCATGAGCGGGAAGAAGAGGACACAAGCATTGACGTTGTTGTAGAAGGTCAGGCGCCAGATGCTACCATCCACCACAGGCAGCACCTTCTTGGTGTAGATGGCATTGAGCGAGACGCACAGGCTTGCCAGGATCCCAAAGAATATACCTGTCCATGACAGAGTGCCCTCTGCACCTTCCTGGTCAACACCCAGCCAGAAGCCACCTGCAAGCAAAAAAAAAAAAAAAAAAATCAGGCATCATCTGAACAACTGCTGAAGAACTCAAAACATACAGTCAGCAATCCATCATCTACCTTAAACTGAACAACCACAACCACAAGCAGAGACAGGCTTAAGGGCTTCCCCCTTCTATTAAGTGAACCCACAAAGTGTCATGACTAGTGTCCTGGGAAGATTTATTTTGGGAGTGCAGGTAATTTGCTGTGCTATCATTCAATCTCAGAGGACTGATTCCCACACTGAGCCGGCAGCAGGAGTTCAGAAACCAAAGAGCCACGAATTAAAGTTACTCTTTGTGTATATGTCAATTTGAGGCAATCATATGATTTTTTTTTTAATTGAAAAGGCAGCAAACTGACACACAGGTAGCAATATTTCATTCTGTGAGATTTTATTAAAAAAAAAAAAAAAAAGAAGAAAAAGCCCCACAGGCTTTGCTGCGCTGTTAACAGGAAGGGAAAGATAGGTCAGAAAAGATGATGGAAAGATAGTAAACACATGGATATAATATTAAGAAGCTCGATCAAAAAAAAAAAAAAAGATCACAAGGCAGAAACTGAGCGCAGTACCTTCATCATGTTAAACTTCTTTGATGGGTAACGCACTCTTTAACCACCTCCAGAACAGGAGCTACAAGCTTTGCCTCTCTAGGGCAGAGAGGGGGACCTCTCCCCAGCCAGCTCATAAGCAAAACATAAAAGGGGAGAGGAGCTGCTGAAGGAGCACTGCACCGCCCCTCCATTAGCCGCTTCACGTTGCGGGCTGCCTGGGAAGTTACCTGCAAAACAGCTAAGGTGCTTTAAACAGAGCCCAAATACAAATGGGTTCAATGCACCGACAGGAAGGGCTTTGCACCAGGCCACAGAGGATGCTAAACTACACTGCTACAGGCACACAGGCAACGCTCCCACAGCAAAAGGGGATGGCGCCTGGGGGGAGAAAGCCTTAGAGAAACTCTGCAAGGCTGGCAGACACCATAGTCCTGGGCAATATCCAAACCCAAGACTAGCCGAAGGCAATTGCTTGTGCATCACTTGGGTGGAAAAAATAGTAGTTCTGCTCCTGTTCCCTTCTTCTAAGGGGAGGAGATTCTCTTGTCTCGTTTTCATCCAAGCCCATCTACCAAAGAGAACACGTCTACCTGGAACCAGACTGAAGCTCACATTTTACCACCCTTGGCATCTAAATAGCTCTCCAGTGGAAGGCAGGTTGTGGCATTACAGATGCCTTTGGAATGAAAGGCTTGTAAGCAACTCCCGTTAAGCCAGTCAATGCCCTGCCCTACGTGCTAACCACACAACCAGATCTTCTGGTGGTGTTTTACGCTTGGCTTCATCAGCTAACCCTCCATCACATGCATTCAAACCGCCTGGCTCCATTGTATGGTCCCAATGGTGCCGACATACTGTTATTGTTACCAAAGCTAATAATCAACAGGCACTTGTGAACAGGGAGAAAACCACCCGCTGTTTTGTGGCCTTTGTGGGGAGAAAAGAAAAAAAAAGAAAAGGTAAGGCAAGTTAAACTTCATAACAGAGCAGACAGCTTTTAGCGCCCAACAGAAAGAGGAAGCCATGGTCAAGTAAGAGCAATTTCCTTTCTTAACGAGTTACCAACATGCTCCACAGACACAAAGCAGGTTGCCCAAGGTAGAGCAAAGCATGAGCCCGGAGCTACCTGCCCTCAGCAAGGAGGGCCGCCACGCACAGGGGGATGGCTTCCCAAGGGGAGACCACCCCACCTTCTGCTCTCTGAGGTGATGGGCCCGGCCATGGTGTAGGTACAGCCCCCCTCTCACCTATGATGACTCCGCAGGCCAGCAGGGCGTAGAGGGAGGTGGTCTGCTTGAGGAGCAGGTAGGAGAGCAGCACGTTGAAGACGGTGGTGAGGGAGCGCCCCACGTTGTAGAAGGCCACGCCGACGTACTTGAGGCAGAGGTTGTTGGAGGTGACCATGCCGATGAAGACGGCAGAGAGGGGCAGGACGCTGCGGGACACCTTGGGGTCGAGGCGGAGGGTGGGCAGGCCGGAGCAGGGGGGCCCGCAGGCCGCCCCCATGCTGAGGCCCAGGCAGAGGGCGGCCGTCAGGGCGCACTGGAAGAAGGTGACGAAGATGGGGGCGTCGAGGCGCAGCGAGGGGCTGTCCAGCAGGTACTTGTTGAGGAAGACCATGGCGATGGAGGTGAACCAGTAGAGGCAGACCACCAGGGCGATGCGCAGGGCCCGCAGCAGGAAGGGAGCCCGCCGGCCCTCGCCGCCCTCCGCCGGCAGCAGCGGGTCACCGGCTCCGCCGCCGCCCAGCGCCATCCGCAGGATCCCCGTCCGCGTCAGCTGCGCCCTGCTCATGGCGGGCGCGGGGGCCTCAGGCGACGGGCCCGGCCCCGACCCGGCCTCACCTCCGTCCCTCCTCCTCCTCCTGCCGCCGCCGGCCCCGCTCACCCGCCGCCGGCCCCGCGCTTCCCGGAGCGCCGCGGCCCCGCCCGCCGCCCTTTATTCACGCCCCGCGGGCGCCGCTCGGCGCCTCCCCGGCCGGCCGGCCGCCATGTCGGGGGTGGGCCCGGCCCGGCCCGGCCCCGCCGCCCCGCCCCGGGGCAGGCCGCGGTCTGGCGAAGGGGGGCACGGAGGGGGCAGCCAGGGAAATTAATTAGCTAGCCGGCGGGGTAATTAGCAAGCGGGGCAGTTTGGCGAGGGGCGATCAGCCGAGCGCAGGCGCAAGCGAAGGGCTGGGGCTTAGTGGTAATTAGTGGCGGGGTGGCCGGGGGGCAGTGAGGGAGGATGGGGGTGGCTGGGGGTAGCCCCGTGTGGGGGGACACCAGCCCCGGTGTGGGGGGCACCAGCCGCCCCACCAGCTCCTCTCAGTGTCCTTTATGTGCTGGTTGAATACAAACGTGAATATAAAAAGTTCCATCTAAACATGAGGAGGAACTTACTGTGAGGGTGGCAGAGCCCTGGAAGAGGCTGCCCAGAGAGGTGGTGGGGTCTCCTTCTCTGGAGACATTCAAACCCACCTGGACATGTTCCTGTGCAACCTGCTCTGGGTGGACCTGCTCTGGCAGGGGGGGTTGGACTAGATGATCTCCAGAGGTCCCTTCCGACCCCAAATCATTCTGTAATTCTGTTGGAGCTAATGGCGTCCAGGTCCCCTCCGTTCCCTGATTTTTTCCCCGAGGTGGATTTTTGGCCACAGCTACGAAGTACAGGTCTGCGCTCTGTGGGCCAAGCCTTATTTGCAGAAACAAAGCTCTCGGTTTTTATGGAGATCAATAAAACCTACCCGATGCAATCCGAATAAACCAGGTGTGGTGGCACCCGCAAATGGCTCATTGGGGTGGTACAGGGAAGCGTGGGCTGCCTTAATTCCTCTTCCTGCAGCATTAATGTTGGAGTTTAATCTGGAGAATGTCCCCAGCAATGCCATTAACTGCTCCAGTGCTGATGTGCACCCTGAGCTGAACTCTGCCGGGCTGCGAGTTAACGCCGTCATCCCCCGCTCCCAAGTCGTCATTCCAGGCATAGAAGACCCATCTGCCCATAAGGTCCCACCTTCTCTTACTGGTGCCCTATAACAAAGGAGCCTTTTCAATACCAAACTCCAGCACGTTGTGAATTCAGACTGCTGGGCAGGACAAAATAAATTAAAATTAATGCCAGATTCCACGTGGCGGGGGAGGCAGCAGTGAGCTTAGTGTCAAACACTGGTCAGTACGATCCCACACTCCTTATTTCAGCCGAGACTGCTGTAAAATGTCCGGTCTGCAATGTCCTGGGGCCCAGCAATTCGCAGAGAGCACAATTAAGGGGATTTCAGAGGCAAGGACAGCAGTGTTAATTGCCCTCATCGCAGCCATTCTCTGGCAGTTGTGAAGGATGGAAGCGTGGCAGGGGTTGTGGGGAGAGTTATGATGTATTTCATTAGGCTGGCTGATGCGGCTGGAAAATGTTTTAGGCATAATGTGCTTTTCTGAAATCTCCGAAATTGCACTTGATTTATTTTTTTTTTCTTCTCCCACAGCTGCATCAGTTGAGTCAGTAAAAGACGTCACCTCTCCTCGCAGCCCTTCCCTTTTGTGAACAGCACCTGGGTGCTGGTAGGAATCACCTTCCCTCCGGACAAAGTTGGTTCCTGGGTGTTTGCTCTGGACTGCCCAAGTGCCCCGCAGGGTGATGGAAAGATCTGGGTACGTGCTGAGCACCCACTCGCACCCCTGCCCCTTGGGATGGATTATCAGGCACCTTTCCAGCCTGGTAGAGCCCTCGCAACCCCAAATGAGTTTTGATTCTTCGCCTCACTGACCTCCTCGGTGTTTGCCCGAGCACGCATGGGGCGTGAGAGCAGCTGGATGCAGCTTCTGCCATGGAAACAGCAGAGATGGTGACTCTGCAGAGGGACTGGCATCAAGGCAGGGAAAGCTGCTATCAAAGTACTGGAAATGACTGACTGGTGTCTCCTCTAGGTCAGCCATGCCTTCATCCTGCTGTTGGAAGGGCAGCGAGCACTCACTCGTGGCAAGCTTGCTATCCTGCGTCCCTCCCCATCCACCTCCTTCCTTCTCCCATAAAAGGCACTGGGTCCAGTAAAAGAAAGCAAACAGCCTGGGTGTGAGACACTGGGTTGGTTCTAGAGGTCCCCGTGGCCCGTTACACATACCTGTGGCTTCAGCATACATATTTGTCTTGAATTTCAGGGAAATGACCTCTCCCAGCACTAATGTTGCAAGCATCACAGCGTCTCTGGAAGAATCAGAGCTGGATATAGATTTCTCCCTCCCCCTGCCCCGCCACTTGCTTGTGTTGTTCAAACTGTCTTCTCTAAACTAAACACAGAAATTAGAGATGGGGAAAAAAACCACCCCAACCCTCAATTCCATCTTGTCCGCTCGTTCGGCACGTGGAAGATTGCTTTGTCCTGCACAAGTTTGAGATATCCCAATCAATAAAATGTGCATTGCTTCTCCGGGGGGATTATTCTCCAGCCTTATCACACATGTATGGCACGTCGGCATGGGAGGATTGGCCAGAATAGCACTCTCAGCTCGGCCAATATAACTCCCCAGTGTTGACAGTGCATTCCAAAATAAAAGTGATTTATTCTCGAATAATCAGGTAGCTCTGAGAGAGCTGGTGCTGGTCGATCTCCTTAGGCAGAGCTTGGCTACAGCATGGCAGTGGTTCTGACAAGGGCTTTGAATAAAGGCTTGCCTAAGTGCAAAAACCGACCAGTGGAGTTACTCTGCCTGCCTACCTGCCTCACAGGGATGCTCTGCTTTGGGGGGGAGGTGATTTAAAGTTGTAGGTGATTTAGAAATTTCAGGGTCAAGGTGGTAATGAGCGGGTTATAATGCTAATTGGAGCCGTTGTGACAAGGCAGCCTGGTCTCCTGCACAGCCCCAGCCTTGGGCTTCCCTGAATTAATTCCTGCTTGAATTAAAACTGATCTTTTAGGGGGGGAAAAAAAAAAAAATCAATCTTGATTAAGAATACTCCCAACGATACTGAATTCAGTAGGACATGAACAATATTATTCCGATGGCTGATCATTTCCCACTAAATAATGTACACTCCTTTTCATGCTTAGAGTTGCCGGGTTCGAGATTTCAACCTCTTGTTACAGCTTTGCTGATTTTTTTTTTTACAAACAAGCACTTGCAGGCAGATGAAGCTACCTTTTAACCTAGTTTTTTTCAGAAGATAAATACATTTAGGTTCCTTACAGAATGTGTTTATTATGCTATAGCAGCAGCAATTTACTTCCTTACGCAGACGGGACCTAGATATTTTCTTGCCCTGCTGCCTGGTTGTGTGTTAACACAACAGCCCACATCGTGAAGAACCAGCCCAGGATTATTTCTGGTCTAGGAGTGTGCTGCTTTGTGTTCCCCGAGTGCTTTCAAAACAAACAATTCTCACTGGTGGAGGTCTGAGGCTGGAAGACAGGCGGCGTTGACAGGTTCTTCATGTTGGGAAACCTGGCTGCCTCGTTAGTGTCCTTGCTCCCATGTCCTGCGAGATGCCTGTGTTACTGCTGGTGGCTGGTGGACGTGCATCCAAACACACTCCTGCATCTTATTTAATCCTTCCCTATGTGAACAGAAAACCTTTTAAAATATGACAGGCAGTGCTCCTCTGAGGAGAGAGTTGTCCCCTTCCCCCTTAAATTATGTGACCTACTTGAAAGCAAGCAAATCAGCTGATAACCAGCAGCCTGGCTGATAAAATAGCAATAGGCTTTGGGGTGTAGGTCAAACCCAGTGGTGAGACAGCATAAATTGCTTTTCCTGGCCACACAGGAGACCTGGATGTACTGACCAACATGTTAGAGTGGGAATAGGCCCTTTGTAAGTCACATAGAATAGCAAACAAAGCAGCAGAAAATACCACCAGTTTTGAGTATTTCTGGGTCTTCAGGAAGACCCCTTTGGGGTTAGAAACAGGGCTTGTTCCACTACCCGGAACGGGAAATGGGAAGAAACCAGCTCAGCAGTTGAGGTAATTCTGGTGTATTTAAGGATTGATTGTTCCTTGTGTGTGTGTGGATGTGAATTCCAATCAACACAAGCATTCCCGATGCAGACGTTTTATAAAGTATGGGACTAACGAGTCAAAACATCGGTCTACCTTTATATACGTATTAACACATGTATATACAAACATAGATGTAAGTACATGTATACCTGTACATACGTGTCTGTGTGTGTGTATGTTCAGCCTGTACATAGTCAGCGTGACCCCACAACGGCATCCAAGCAGGAACCAACAACCCAGGAGGGCTCACCTGTGACAGGAGTATTACTTTACTGGAGCTACGGGTGATTCCTCTGGTTTGCTGTGTACCTCAGCAAAGTCAGCCTGGGCATTCAAGGGTTCCAGCTGGAACCCCAGATACTCTCTGGGAACAGCAGGTCTCAGCTGTCACACCATTATTTCATATTTGCTGATAATTAATACAGGAGAATTTTTGCCAATGCAAAACCCGAGCCTGATTTATCAGGTCAGAACAGCCGGATCTGGTCCCTCTCTGCTAGGTAACAAACACAAATCAGGGTTAGAAAATAGAAAATCTCTTAGTATCATCCCCAGACGACACCCATTTCTAGCACCGGCATTTCCCATTATGATACAGCATCTTTCCAGACTCTCCCCGATTTTCAGGAGAAAGGGCCGTGGCAGGGTAGCGCTGCCGTGGCTCTCTGTTGTGCAGGATGATAGATGTCTCTGCAGTCACAAACTGGGAAAACGTGGAGCACCTGGGGAGTCCAGTGCAGAGGCAGCCTGGTGTCACTGCAGAACTGGACCAGGTTTGGTCCAGGTGGATTCATTAGCTGTGGTCCTGTGCCAGCTGTGTTGGCCCAGGCAGCAGCTGCAAAGATGCTTCTGTGCCAGCCCCACATGCCGTCCTCCAGCACCTTGGTGGCACCACCTGGAGAGCGCTTGGATCCAGCTGCACCCAGCTCAGACACCTTCCTGGAGCCCAGGACATGGGGGAACCCATGCGGAGTCTGCTGGAGCTCAGCCCAGAAGGGACTAACTCCCAGCTGGATCCAAACCAGCTCTGTAACTGGATCAAAACCAGCACTGCCTGGGCTCTTCAGCCTCTGCAGGTCTGGTGCCAGGGCCCTGGAGCAGTCATGCTGACTCAGCTCTTTCTGGAGGCAAGGGGGGGGGTCCAACGGGACCTCTGCCACACCGAAGCAGCCCTGGGCTTGGATTTCTGGACCCGAGCTGTTTCTGGAAGCAGTGCAGGTGCCCCATCAGCTAATAAGTTCGGCCACATCCCAGACTGTCTCTGCGTCCGGGGAATTCTTAATTCCCAGCCTGGATAATCTGACTGCACAGAAGTGGAAGAGCGGTGCGTAAGAAGTAGCTAATGATGGTTTCTCCTGGCTGTCTTGTTCTTTCCTGGTTCCCTCAGCACTTGACTGGGAAATGGCAGGGACCTGATTTGACCATGGGCAGTGACCTGGAGTGAAGGCAGCAGCCAAGTGCCTTCCACCCCCAAATTACAGCATCACCAGCTGGCAAATCTCTGAGCCTGGATGCTTCCCCTGTCCTGCTCCTCCGGCGTGAAAGTCAAGTTCTGCCTGCGACAGACCCACCTGAGACCCGGCCTGAACATCTGCTCCAGAGGTGCGGGGGGGGGGAATGAGCTGTATTATAAAGTCTGGTGGTGGCAGAAGTGACACTAGAGGGCAGGGCTGGCACACGGTTGGAGCCTTCCCAGGCAGGGCTGTGACAAGCCTGGGGCTGAACTGGGGCTCAAGTGGACAAAACTGGGGCAGGACTGGGGCTGGGGGTGGTGGGGAGCCCTGGCCTTGCTGTCCCTCTTCGCCTGCCCCCTTGCCAGCGCCGTGGGAGGCAGGAGTGGGTGCACAGCACCCGGCAGCGAAGGCTGTGAGCTCTGCAACCCCTTTCTGGGGTGCGTGGGGGTGCTAAGGCGTGGGGCACACCTCCAGCTGCCCACGCTGGGCTTCTCTGCTCAGCGCTTGGCCCCTCTGTCCCCACCTCAAGGGTGGTGTGAAATCAGACCCCAAGGGCCCTTGGCGTCAAGTTAGAAATCACAGCACGGCACAGAACGTCACGCTTTATACGCACACACTGCCCAGTTCCTGCATGTTTCCCGTGCACCCCCACCCTCCACCTCATCCCTGTGGGCTGCAGCAGCCTCTGCTTTCCACCCACACCAGGCAGAAGGAGCTGGCTGGGAACCTGACCGCCTGCACAGCAGAAATGACTCAACAAGGCAAGGGTGAAAACCGGCAGCCCGCGGCAGAGAAGCGAGAGGCGTGAGGAACCTACTGCTTTCTGCCCTTGGCTCTGCAGAAAAGGTGATTACCTTGGGGGAAGGCGTCCCTGTGCCCATCCCAGGGTGGTCCCCCGGTTCAGAGGGACGGCTGGGGCTGGCTCACGCTTGCAATGGCTTGGGAGCAGCTGGGATGCAAGCTCTTTGCTTGGGGCTGGAGGTGGCCCCGCTGCCGTGGCTGGGTCAGGGAGGGAGCAGCAGCCCGGCTCCCCAGGAACAGGGCGGGCAGGTAGCAGGTTGTGATTTATGAGGCAAGCCCTTGGAAACTCTCAGAACCCGGTGCTTAAGTGCTTCTGAATGGCAGCATTAATTACTATTAAAAACACACATTTATATCTCTCTCACCTGCTTTAAATCCTGTGAAATTAGATTCCCTACCCATCCCTTCCAGCCTCAGTGGCAGCTCAGGGTGTTTTATAGGCCAATAAAGCCCTGCAGTACCTGCTGTCTACATGGGCTCTTATTTACGAGGCCTTTAACAGGCTTCCTGGCTGCACCATCTGAGCCCCCTGATCATTTCATTCCCGTGTCCCTTGGAAGGAATGGTCCCTTTGGCCACCCCGCCGGCCGTTCCTCCCCTCCGGGAAGCAGCTGATGCAGAGACCCGGGATGGGAGAGAGGTCATGCCGGCCAGTCCTGAGCGAAGCCATCTCCACCATTTCGCCCAGCCTCTCTGGTTTTATGTAGAAAAGTGATTCAGTGAGACGAGCGCCTCGTGACAGGGTTGCGAATGTCCTCACTCGCTCGTCCTTTACAGCAGAGTCACGCTGGCATCCCCAAAAGTCACCCGGCACCTCCCCGGGCTGGGAGATGAGCAGCCCTAAACCCCCAGATTTCCTAAGCACAGAGGCAGTGGTTTGTATATACGTAAAGTTATGTTTGTGCCAGTCCTACATAAAAAGCAAATATAATTTCCATGGCTTATACTTTCTTTTTGGAGGGTGGAGGCGACACTATGTAAATGTGTCTTAAAATAGCCAGCTTTTCCCTAATGGATTGCTGCGCGTTTTGCAACTCATCCTATATTGAATGCCTTGATGGTGCATTTAAAAATATACTCTGCCTTTGAACTGAGATGCGAATCCCGTTTTGTTGGGGGGGAGCCCCTTGTCCCCGTGTCACAGGGGGCAGGGCGCGGTTCTTCTCCAGACCTCTCCCATATAATTTTCCCATCCCTGGCTCTGCTCCCCCAAACCCTTCTGGGGCCTCAGACCTGCTGGAGACCACATGCTGCTCTGGGGAATTGGCCAAATTTGTGTGCCTGTGTCAGCCTGCCGGGGAGGAATTGATAGATATCGCTGCCTCCTGACTCCCAGGTGGAGCATGTTAATTTATAGATTGGATCTGTCGCTCCTGATAAACGATATCTTACTTCCCTAATGCCGCCTTCAAATTGAGTTTTTAAGGCTAGGTCAGGTGGAGGAACCAAAGGGTGACTCTGCTTTCGCTTTGCTCTGCCTTCGCTCCCCGCAGTTGGGCTGAAGGTGGCTTTTCAGGCAAGAGAGGGATCTGGAGTGGCTGGGATGTCCCCACGCTTTGGTGGCCAAGTGGGCAGAGCCCCAAGCGGGGCTCTGAAGCCCCCTACGTGGCTCCCCCAGGTGCTCAGTTTGCTCTGATGTGTTTTTGGGGAGGGCCAGCCGGGGCATCTCCATCCCTCCCTCCCCACTGTGCCCTGCGGGGGCAGGAGCAGCCAGCTCCCCTGGGACAGGGTGGCCACCATAATGGGACCCCTCCATCCAGCACCCACTGCCCCCCTCACAAGGCATCATGCCTTGCCACCTTGCCCTTTCTGCCTCTCCAGCCAAAACACGGGTTATTTACAGAGGAGGATGCAATTTTCCCTGCCAGAAGAGCCATTTCCTGCAGCCTGGCAGGGCCAAGGGAGTATCTGGGCTGTGCTGCTGGGTGGCAAAGGGTCCCTGGTGTTGTCTCTTCTCCATCCTGATGAAGATGAAGGGTCCAAAGTCTCTGTAGGACCCGCTCTGGTCTCTCTGAGGAGCGGGGTGTAATCCCTTGTCCCTTGGAGGGATAAGGGGAGGGAAGGAGGCTAACTCTCCTGGGCTTGGAGAAGAACAGAAGAGCTGCATTTCCCTCCTTCTCCCCAGCAATGTGAACAAAACAAAAAAACCCCCAAACTTCCCAATCACCCTGCGTGATGCCCAGGAAGAGGGGAGGGTGCTGAGCTGCCTGCTTGGGTGGACAGACCTTGCTGAGGAGGGCGTCAGAGCCTGGGCTTGCCCAGGAGCACAAGGCAGGACCAGAAGGCTCCCAGCGTTGGCTCCTGCCCACACCTGAAGCCAACAACGTACCCCCCGTTGTCACTCTCCAGGGAAAAGTGGCATTTCCCTTTCTCAGCATGTTTCAGGTGGCATCTGCTGAGCCTGAATCCCTTCAGGGGACGCGCCTGAATGAGCACAAGCAAAGCTTTGGTGGGGATCCTTCTCCAGCAAAGAGGAGAGGACCGTTTTCTGGAGCCTCGCCAATGGCTTAGAGCTGTACAGACGTGAGCAGCTTTGTTCCTCCTCCAGGGAGCTGACTAACAAAGTTAAGAGTTGGCCAAACATCCAGGATTAACCATATCATTGCTCTAACCCTCCTGAGGTTACGGTGGTTAAAGGCACGTGCGTGAGACCTGTTTAGCTTGTCATTCTCGAGCCCTGGTTATCTTCTTGTTCCCAGAGAATGGAGTTCTCTGAAGCCACCTCTTTATGCCCTTTATGCCTGGGTGTCACCGTAATGACACAAAATAAATCAGCCCAGTGATTACCTTCCACAGGTGATGAGAGAAGAAGCCAGTAATGCCTCACAGAGGCGGGAACCTTCTGCTCAGGGCTAACTCTGAAACCTAGTAAACCATCATCCAAACCGCCCCACAGCCCTTGCCCAATTTCTAGCAACCACAGCAGGCAAAAATTTCCCTGCACAGCAATCACAGCCGTTTGAGATCACAAATCCTGCAGCACATTGGAAACTAAAGATGGTGGAGCTGGGAACAATAAAGGGAATTTGAACTCCCGATTAAAGAAGCACAGAGGGGATGGCTGTGATTTGATTCAGATTTAATTCAATCCAAGCTTCCCCCTTTAAAGGTTTGGGGTTTTTTTCTTTCCCCCAGCTGCTGCAGACTCTCCCAACCTCTGCAGTGCAAGCTGCAGAATAACCACCAAATTTAGGTCAAGCTTGCCAGGGAACACACAGGGCCCTGGCTATTATTAAATGGATAGGGTGAGCAAGAAGACCACACTGCAAACGCAAGAGTTTAAGTTATTTAAAGCCAACACCCAGCTCTGTTGCACCTGAAGGACCTGTGAGCAATGGAGAGGGGTTGGAACACGGGGGAACAAATGCGCTCATGAGCCGTGTCTCCCAAAAGTCATGAGTTGAAACCCTCAGCCTCCCTGTGGCGTGGGATCTTGGTGCCAAGGATGCATTACCCCAGGCAGAGAAGAAAAATACTGGTCAGAGGAAGCCAGGGCAGAGTGGAGGCTGGTGGCAAAGCCCTCTCCAGCCACCTCCTCCCCTGCCATTCCAGCTGGCTGCACAGGAGCATTAACACCATAATTATATTTGTACTTTTTAACCTCTGGCTCCTGTTGGCGCGCTGCAGGATGCTCTCAGACCCGGAATATTAACAAGGGGATCGCAGGACCCACGGGAGCCTGGCACCCACGAACGAGCAGGAGGAAAGGGGGCGAGGAACCCCGACCTCCCAAACCTCTCGGAGCAGAGGGAAAGCAGGCGAGAGCTGCTGCTGGACGTCCAGCCATCAGCCTGGGACAGTGAAGAAGAAGCGCGGGTGAGGATGAGGAGCAAGCACAGGGCTGGGAAGGTGGCTCCCTGCTTCGGCGGCGACCAAGGCAATCCCTTTCATCTCGCTGCGGTCACCAACATCGGAGAATTGGAGCAGCGAGAGGGCTGCTGGCAGTGCTCCAACGCACGGAGCAGGTTGCACGCTGCAAATCATCCCCTGGAGGGAGGCGGAGAAGGGCCAGCTTACGCCTCGCAGAGGAGCTGTTGGCTGCTGTAACCTCACCCGGGAGCTGCGGGGCTCCTCCGAGCAGCCTGGTGATGGCAGAGGCACATCCTGCAGCATCGCACCCCCGCTGCCCCATCCTGCCTGGGTTAGCACGGGGTCCGTATAGTCAGAATCAACGGTTTGTTTGTTTTTTGAATTCTATACATATCCTTTCTAGTAAGAGAGGCTCCCCCTCCTCAGCAGGCATCCTTCCACGCTTCCACTTTTTCCCCAAAGGGTACAAAGACCCTTCCCAGCTGCTCACCAGACACAAGCACCCATGTAGCTTCTGCCCTGAGCCCCCACCCCGGTTTTCTCTGAGCCCCCAGGTTGACAGATGCAGCAGACGGGCTGGAGAAATGCACATACCAAAGGCTGGAGGGGAATCACCCCATGGGCACGGCCAGTCCCACAATAACAGGTCCTGTGATAACTGGTCCCGCTGCGGGTTGCTGGGAGCCAGGAGGGAAAGCAGTGAGGCCCGTCATCGTGCATCTTGTCCCCAGCTCCCAGCGGACTAGGAATGGCATCACCCCAAGCCCCCCAGCACCCAGACTCTGGTTATACACCCCGAGCTGAGCTCCGCAGTCCCCCAGCACGTGGGTGCCCAGCCCTCACTTTGCGCTGCTGGGACTCCGGGTTGCCCCATAAATGTACTTGAAGCCTCTGGCTTACCCTGGCGGTACTACACAGAGCTGGTGACAGGAGTTCAGGGCAGCCGAACCGCAGCAGTAGTGCCTCTGCCCTTGAGGTGGCACCTGGGGCTGCCGGGCAGTCGGTGCCACGCTCCGGGTCGCTCCCGGAGCTGCCCGCCTCTGGTCTGGGGCAATGCCCTGCCGCATCCAGCCAGCTCGTGCACTCTTTTAACCTGCACCTCTTTGCTCGTGCGGAATCTTCCCCTCGCTCGCGCGCTTGAAGGAGGCCCTTTTAATGCACTTCTGCTTTATTGCTTGTCCTTTTCAATTTACCTCTAGCCAGCTACGCTGTGTGAGGCCAAACTCTTCTGCGCCACTCGCCAACACGGACACCGTGCTGCTGCAGACAATTAGGCAAAGAAGCCACTCACAGGATTCTCCAGCTAAGGTTGCATCTCAAAACCCGTCAGTAAAACAGGAGACCGGAGCATCACAGGGTTATTGGATCAGGCATCAGCGAGTGGAGATCCGTGATTGCAGAGCCCACGGGCTTGGGAAAGTGCTTTTTCTCCAGCATCCCAAGGGCTACCGGCAGGATTAGGAGCATTACTCTGCAGCAGGAGCATTGGAGTGCAGAACTTGTTAGTCATCAAGCTGAGCAGCAGCCTTAAAATATGGCATGAAAGTCCACATCTCTGCGGAGAAGGGGCTGGGCTGGGTCTGGTGGAGCAGAACTCTTCCCTGCCGATATGGAGCCGGGCGCGTGGGGTGGTTGATCACCTCTCAGTGAGCAGTTTTCTGATAGAAAACCAGTGACAGTCGCAGGGCCAGGGCTCTGGCAACTGGTATTGTCCCTCCTTTTAATTGCAAGCTCTTTTGTTTGAAGAGAAGAATGCCCACAGATGAAATCATATCAGCTAAAATTCAGTGCATCCCACACTGAAGATACCCAGGATAGATAGGCCATCTGGAACGAGTCTTTTCATCTGTTTTATTGAACAACTGTTACAGATCTGGAGCCCCCGTGGTTTTCCACAATCTCAAAAAGCTCCTCCAGCCAAGATCTGTTCAGCATCAGGGCACTCCTGCTACTCACAAGCCCTCTGCCCCCCCCCTCCATCCCAAAGTAAAGAAAAATCAGTGCTCGCCATTGCTGAGCAAAGCAAGCAAAGAGAGGCTTCATTTTTAGGGTGGGACAGCTGTAGTAGTGCTTGGCACGGAAAGCAAGGCTGGAAGAGCCAGAGCTGCTCTTGCACACACATTTCTTTGCCCCTGGCACCAGGCTATTTGTTCCTTGCCCTCTTCGCCGGAGTTGGCCATCTTATAGGCCCAGCTAGCAAAAAAACCCTAAAACACGGGGAAGGAAGGAGGCACAAGGCAGCCTCTGGGCTGCAAAACTCTGCTCCCCAGACTTTTTCTGCCTTGTGGGGCTGGCCCCAAACCCTCCCAGGAGGGGCCAGGCTCTTTGTTTAACTCCCAAAGCACCTGCAGCATCACAGCTCGAAGGAGTCCCCACCTCTGTGGAAACCTCTTTTTTCTTTTCTCTTCCCCCCCCCCTTTTTTTTTTTTTATAAAGGCCTTTGAAGATGCTTGTTGCCATGGAAACATGCTTTAAAGAGTGCCTTTTACTTCCCTTCATCTTGAGAGCTTCTGTTGCCATAACAGCCGCATCCGACTCCTCCCTTCTCCCTGCCGGCTGCCCCACCTCGGGACGCAGTGGGGTTCTGCCTTTGGGGTCCCCTGCAGCCAGGGCCATCGGAGGTGCCTGGACATGCCGGGTGTGGAAGAGGCAGCCCACTAGAAGAGCATCTCTGGACCCCGCTACTGCCTGCAGACCCCTGCCTTACACAGCAGGGGGGCTCTGCCCTTGCCCCTGGCCCCTCGAGCCCCACAGTGATGACACCGTGTGGTTTTCTGCATCATTTATCCCAAAGCCCTTGACTGAACAATTCCCCCACACATCAGTGGGCAGCGTCGTGGCTGAGCTCAAAGGAACATCTGCCATTAGGGTGGCTTTGATCTCTGCAGCATCGGGGGCTGTTTCCTGGTCCCCGTAGAGGGCAGGGTCCCTCATCTCGCTGGCAGCCTTCTCTGGGCAGTGGGGCAGGCAGCTGGGACACGCTTGCTCTGGGAACACCCGTCTCCGGGGCACCCTAGCCCATGACACCCATCAGAGAGGGCAGCACAGGAGGTCAGTGGCCACAACTGCCCCGCTCACCTCAGTGCCACGGCAGCTAACCTGTTTCTTCCCAATTTATTTAGCAGCCGGCAGCTGCTGTGGCTGCAGCAGCTCCTCGTTCCTCCCCAGCAGCTGAGCAGCCTTGGACTACGCTGTGGTTCCTGCCCTGGCAGGCTTGGACTTCTGGGCTGGCAAGTCCGAGTTTACCGGCGGTGGCTTGAGATGGCAAAGTGAGCCACGGCGTCCCTGCTTTAGCATCTTGGCTGGATGGCCCCGGGCAGGATGTGGAAAGCAGCTGTGAGGTGACAAAAAGCCACATCTAGCTGTGCTGCTCTCCTCCATCCCTCTGCACCTTCAGCCAGCCAGGTCTGCAGCCACCCTCCAGCTCTGAGGGGGGAGGGGGGGGGCAAATTTCTGCCTTGGCAACCCTGGGCTCCCGCCCCCCCCCCCCACTTCAGCTCTGCTGAACATCTTTCCCTTTGTGGCAATGAGTCACTTGGGGACAAGATGCTGCAAACCCCCTCAAGGGCCCACCAGTACCTCCAGGCGTGATTCTAGCAGGGGTTGGAGGAGAAGGGGGCGGAAAGTGGGGGGGCTGAAGCTCCCTCATCCCCTCCCGGCTGGGCACCCACGTGCCTGTGACAGATGGCTGCCTGCCTCCCACCCTGCGGCTGCGTCAGGCTCTTGCAGCTCTTTGGCAGGAGGGTCCAGGGGGCAGGGATGCCCCAGCACACCTCAGCAAAGCCAGTTCCAGTGCTGGGCACGGCACGGCCCACCCCAGCGTGGTGTCGAGCCACAGCGAAGGGCAGAGGTGCAGCTAACGAGGGGGGAAAGGCGCTTTTCCCTCCTGCCCCCTCACAGACCCCTCGCATGGAGCATCACGGTGGCAAAACAGCCCCTCTCTCCCATCCCCCCTGGGGTTTCTGCTTCCCCACCGCCTGCCGCAGAGCCAAGACCAACCAAGAGCACATTGCTGGCTGCCGTCATCTCAATTAATGCAGCCCTGCTTGCTTTAGCAATTACCTGCCAGTGGCTCGCAGCCCACTTCCAGCTGGAGATCTCCTGCCAGCATTTACAGCTGACGAGCAGAAGTGGGGAGCAGACATGGAGGGCACCTTCATCCAGCCTTGCCCAGATCCTGGATGCCCTGAGAGCTGGATGTCCTCTCTGCCAAAGACACCTGCGTGCCTGGGACAGGCACCAAGGACTATGGTGGGGACCAGCTGGCCACCAGAGAGCTCAAGGCAAGTGTGTTAGCCCCCGGCAAATGGCTTCAAGGAGCAAAGTCACCCTGGCCAGAGAGGGGTGGCAAGGCTCTTGGCACAGGCAAGGCTTCTGTGGCTGTGTTCCATGCTCGTGGTGAAGCTTTCCATCAGGAAAGGATGTCAAGTGAGAGCAGTGCTATGGTCCTCCACAGCCAGCGAGTGCTGGCTGGTGGGTGACAGCACTAGCCAGCCACCAGGAGAAACTGAGGGTTCCCAGGAGGGGGTACAAAGGCCACACTGGCTTTCTTCTGCACTGACACCGCAACCCCAAATCTCTCAGAGGCATCAACCTTCAAAGAAGAGAGGAAAAAAATTTTCTCCTGAATCAGGGCAAAAAGGGTTAGGAAATTGCTGGTTTTTTTTTTTTTTCTTTTTTCTTAAATATGATTTTTTAAGTCAGAAAAGAAAGCTCTCTTTTTATTTACTTGATGCTTTCTGAGCTTTTAGGGTGCACCGGGGTCAGGTTTTTTCAAAGCATTCCTCCGAGCAGCGAGGGCTAGACACATATCTAAAAGTGAAGTGAGGTGGGAGAGAGAGAAAAGCAAGCCAAGCATCTCCTGCCGTGGGGAGATGGCTTTGCAGGAGCAACAGCAAGTCCTGAGAAAGGCACAGCACCAGGGGTACCCACGTAAGACCTCAGCTCTGGGCAGATCCACCCTCTGCAGCTCTCCAGCTTGCCGCAAACCTCAAGTCCTTGTCCCAGAATCCTCACATTTTTTTCTCCAAATATCTCCTACTACCTTCCTTCCCCGCTGCGGCTTGTCCTGCGTGGGCTGCAGCACGCCCAAACCCATCCCGAAAACCCTTCAGCTCTCCAGTAGCCCTGCGTCAGCCGAAGTAGTCACGCGAAAATAGAGTCAGAGAGACAAATATTATTCCAGGAGAGGGGAGAAACATCACCAGCCTTCTCCAGAGGGCAGCAGCAGCAGCGGAGATTTCAAACGGCCGCAATGCAATTGCCTCAAGATGCTGAAAACTGTTACCGGGCTCCGCTTCTAAACTAATTACAGCTCTTTACACAGCGTTAGGATTTGCTCCGCGCCGTAGCGAGGTCTCGCCACGCTTAACTCGATCAGCGCAAGTCTCCCCTTTGGCTGTGCACGCGTGAGGGCTGTGTGTGTGTGTGTGTGTGTATACACGTGTGTGTGTGCACCGAGCCAAACAAAACACCTCTGTTGCTAAAAATCAGAGCTCCTCATTGCTACCCGAATTTTACGATTTCGCTACCGATTGCCGTGACCAGGAAACTTTAAATAAGAGGTTTGCAGTACCTGCAGGTCCCAGGATGCTCCTGCGCCGTGGCATTTCATGGTCCCCGGGGCAGCCTGCGGGCTGGGGAGCAGCTGAGAGCAGGCTGCTGATGTGCTGTCCTACCCTCCCCCCCCGCCACCAGGCAGGGAACGGGCTTTAAGAAGCAGCTATATTTTCACCAAAAGCTGTCACAGGACCACTAGGCAATAGCTCTTGGAATGGCGATGCCCATCAACTCTCCTCGGCTTTACGGGCACGATGGTTCTGGTGGCTTGCATCTCCCCTGACGTGGAGAACAGTGGGTGATGGGGCTGAGCGTGGTCCTACAAGCAGCCGTGCTCCCCTCAGCCCTGTCCTGGCCCACCAGTGAGCGGAGAAACTCCATACCTGTCTCTGGGGATGGGAGACATCTGCAGGAGGTGTGGATGCTGCAGAAAGCGGCCTCAGAGACGGTGCCAGCAGCCTCCATCCTCATGGTGAGCACCAGCCATGACACAGGCAGCGGTGCCAGCCAGGGACCAGGCCATGCCCAGGAGAGACCATGCTGTGAAGCTGTCTTTAACCTTTCTCTCTGTGTTTGGAGCGATGTGGCTGTTGAGCAGCTGGTGTGCTCTGCCCCAGAAGAGCCTGGAGGCAGTGCTGGCCGCGGCGTCCCTGGGCAACAGGTCACATCAGGAGAGGCAGCAGCAAGGTCCCAGGAGGGGAGCTCCCAACCACCTTGCGAGCGTGGTGGCCGGAGGGACGCTGAGTGAATTTGCTATGACATGGGAGTACCAGACCCCTTGTGTAGGTCAGCAGTGGAGCAGCTGGGCTTTCCACAGCAGCGTTTGGCTGGCAGACCAGTTTACACAAGCACCTGGGTGCTTTCCAACCAATAACACGACATGCCTCGTCCCTACCACAGGCATGTCAAGAAGCTAGACCTCAAAGGGAAACGTTGGCTTCACCTGCCTCCGAGGGGTTGATGCTGCCAGTGCTGGATAAAGTAGCCCTGAACATTTTGGGCATCGGGATTGCAGTGGTCCAGAAGAAGACCAGCCAGGAGGCATCACAGCTCAGGCTGGGGCTGACGTGGTGCAGAAGGGCAGGGTACCCAGCCGGGCTGTCAAGCTGCGTGAGGCTGCAGCACCAACCATGCCAAGAGCCAGCTGGGACTCCAAAGAGGCTCGTCTCCTGCTCCGTTTTCCTCACCTTAGTGGCCAAGGATTTTCTTGGTGACCTCTTGGCCAAGAGGGTCTCAGTGCCCCGGGTTGGGTGGAGGCCCTGGCAGCCATGGACTTGCCTCACCAGCCTTGCTGGGCTGGCTGCCGAGCATGCGGTTGCGTCTAACAGGCCCGTGCTGGCACCAGATTGATGTCCTTTTTGTTCCTGATAAGGATCCGAAGTCTCCTCTGGGTTCCAGCAGCAATTCTTTTATCCTTCCTGATTGTGGCATCCGCGCTCCCAGAGTCCCCAGAGACGCATCAATCGCGGAGCTGCAGGCGCCGCGGCCGCTATCGGCGGGGATGATGGAAAAGCTACAGGAACAGCTGTCATTTCTCCCTGTTTGCCTTTTTGTTCTCGGGCTATCAGCAGGACGTTTTCCGCCAGACACCTATCAATATTGCCGCGGCGGAGCCCAGCCTTGCCTGTGTGCCTGCCGGTGCCCGCTGGGGTGCCTTCCCCCCCACCATGCCAGGGCAGAAGGGAGCTGGCACAGGGCTCCAGCCCAGGGCTGAAGGGAGCAGGCAAAGCGTTGGGATGCAGCTGGGGATCTCCATGCTTTCCCCTCGCCTGTCCCTACACGCTGCTCCCTTCCTAAGGGCTTTGTTTCAGCAGCCCCCCTGCTTTGGGACAGCTGAGGTGCGCCCTGCAGGTCCCAGGAGATGAGAGGGAGAAGGGCACTGGCGTTTGACAGTGGGCAAATCCATCCCAACCCCTGGACGAGGAGGAGCAGAGGGGCACAGCGGCATGGCAGCCTAAGTGCCAGGTGGGATGGCAGCCCCTGAGACAACCTCTGCAGAGCCCAGTGGTGGGGGCTGGCATTTAGGATTACACTGGGGGTCGCCCCGTCCACCCCTCTGGGCTCCCCGCGGCGTGCTGCCCTGGGAGGACCTGCAGCCTCAGGCAGGGAGAGCCAAGCCCATCCCCGTGGCATCAGGGCAGACAGCACCAGGAGGAGGTGGTTACAGGGACATTAGTGGCAGGGGCACCTCGTTTCAGCCCTGTGTGATGAGGCAGAATACTTCAGATAAAAAAAAAAAGCTAGGTTTGATTTGCCTCGTGCTTCCTCAAATTCCTTTAAATTTTTGATGGCTTCTGGGTGCACGTAAGAAGACTCACAGTTCAGATTTTAGTTAGCCTGGGCAGCAAGACCCTCAAACACATTGTCATTTCAGCAGGAAGCTTCCAGAATGCCACGGAGCAAAGAGGGGTCTGTGATGCCCCCCAACCCCTCCTGTGCCCTGCTGCTGGCGTTGCCCGCCCCCAAGGCCAGCCGAGGGAGCAGCTCCGAGACCTCACTGCTCAGCGTTTAGCTCACTACCCTTCGTGATGGCTAGAGACAAGATAAAGACAGGCACCGAGTCCCATTTCATGCCACTCTCTATCCATCATGGAGCTCACAGGCCGTATCTTGCTTCATTACTTAAAACCCTCAGGGCAAGACGACCCGTCTGCCCGCTCCTACCCTCTGCAGGAGCCAGCACCGAAACCAAGCACCTGCAGAAATCCAAGTCCTCCCTCCCAGGTGGCCTGGGAAACTCACTGCCTCCCCCCTGTTGCTCCTTGCAAATGGTCAGAGCAGATGCCCCATTGCCTTCTGCAAGGCTGGAAACACCTGACACGGTAAACACTTGCATGCAGACATCTGCGGGGGTTTAATGATCTCCTGGGTGTCCGTCTGCTGTTGGCACGGCTGGCAAGAGAGACTGGGGCTGCCGGTGCCACCACAGAGTGGCTGGGAGCGTGTTGCAGCCCCAGCTGGACAACCCTGTCCCTTCAGACGGAGCTGCAGCAGCTCCTGGTTTCGCTCCAGAGGGTGTCCCCATCTTACGCTGGCAGGTACCTGCTGGACATCAACGTTACAGCACTCATCCCTCCACTCCAGCTTCTCCTTTGGCTGGGGTATCTTCAGGCAGAGATGAAATGTCCCAGATACCAGCTGGGAGAGCAGGCTATTCTTAAGACCTCTTGTTTCTTTCCCTTTGGGATCTTTTTGTTTTGTTTTGTTTTCAAGCATCATTTAACTCCAATGAGTGACATACGCTGCTTTCGGTGAAAAACCTCCGTTTTCTGCCGCACTTGGGCTGGCGTTGCAGATCGCAGTAGCCCCTAGCTTTTCTTCCTCAGGCTAAAGTGTCTCCTCTCAAAGCCAAGAGCCGATTGCCCCGGCTAGGTACCACGTTGGGAAGCCTCTTCTGGCTGCTTGTGTGGGGGCCATCAAGCCGTCCCAGCACAGCGGGCTGTTCTCCTGGGGTGCCCAGAGTCCAGGTCAGCGTTAACCTGACTCCCCGGTGAAGCTTTTCCACCCAAGCCTGTGTTACAGTGGTACTAATTAAAGAGATGCATCTCCATTCGGAGGAAAATCTAAATGTAAATCGGAGCGATGCTTCACAGCAGGCTGCATTTTAGCAGTCGGCTCCGCAATCTCTTGTGCCCCCCCTCAGAGGACGTCGGCTGCGTGGCCGATGAACCTGAATGTGGGGCTGAAACCTCCCAAGCCCTCCTGCTTGGGGGGGACAGCACTCTTGCTGTCTTCACACCCTGCCGGACCCAGCTCTCCCTCTTTGCCTCCCCCGCACAGGATGGTGTGCCAGGGCAGGGACTGGTTTCTCTGGGCATCTCCTTGACTGAGCTTCGCCTTTGTGCAAGAGCAGGAGATGGACTGCCTCTTCAGATGGGAGGAGAAACCCAGGTGAAGGCTGAGCTGTGCCAGTCAGGCTCCATCTGCAACACACAGGGACTCCAGAACGGCCCCCAGGTTTTGTACTGCGCAGCCTGACTCTGCCACCCAGTCTCTGCATCTCTTATTATGAATATTTGCTTTCAAATAAGTATAAAATGAGCACAGTGCTGATCTGCACGGCTCCCGGAGAGATTTGCTGGGGCAGGGCGAGAAGGGAGTCCCTACACCCATCGCTGGGGCACAGGCAAAAGGGGCCACGTGTCAAACCGGTAGTGGAGCTTTGCTTTAGCTTCTGCAACAGGAGTAGCCCGGTTAGGTCCCAGTTAAATGAGGGTTAACTGCAGTTAAACCCAGAGCTCAAGGCAAACTGGAAAGAGAGCTGCATTTGGAGATGCTGAAGACATCTGACAGCATCACTGCTGCTCCACAGAGGGACCACATCCTACTTCAGGCCACATCCTGCTCCCAGGAGGCTGGGACATACATGACACAGGCCCTCTGGGCAAGCTAGGAGCTCGTGCATTTCCCTGCTCCCCACATCCCTCCCACCACCCCATCACAGCAAAGCAAAGGCCATTTTACCTCCTTACCGGGCCAAGATCTCCTTAAATTCCTTGGATGGAGGCACCCTGCTGGGCTTCAGCATGTCAGAGCTTCATCTGCTATAAGCACACATGGGGCAGAACACCAGGCACCATCCACTGAGTCCTGCAGGAGCTGTTGCCTTCAGACATTCACACTCCCGTACAAGCCTGTGAACTCCTCCTTAGCCTCCTAGGCTTTGGCTGGTGTCTAAACCCATGGGTCCTACACAGAAGGGTTGCTCAGGAGTGTCTTCTCTCCCAAGGAGACGATGCTCTCACTGTCCTTCCCCTCTTCCTTGCTCCCAGCAATACATAGCAGCTGGGTCTCATCAGCAATTACCCCAACCAGCTCCTCCCCTGCCTCCTACTCTCAGGCCCAGAGCAGAGGGTTTGTATATCCAGCACACCTGAGCCAAGCTCGTTGAAGGCCTCGCCACCTGCAGAGTTTTCCTTGGGGTTTTTTCTCACTGGCCATCAAATCACACAGTCAGCCAAGAATGTGGGATGGGGAGACTGGGGAAGATGGGTGGGCTCCATCCCCCCTGCCCACATCCCCCTTCCCTGCTCCCTTGCGTCTCTGCCTTGTACCACGGCTAAGGAGCTTAACATCTTACCACAATCCGTGCTCTGGAGCAATTAGTCAGTGCAAACGGGGATTTTAATTGCCCCTGTGATTTATTGAGCCTGGGCAGTGTAATTAAAATTCATCCTCAGACACAATCAACGAGCTGCAGAGAAACACAGAATTACAGAATCAGAGAATGATATGGGGTTGAAAGGGACCTCTGGAGATCGAGTCCAACCCCCTGCCAGAGCAGGTCCACCCAGTGCAGGTTGCACAGGAACGTGTCCAGGTGGGGTTTGAATGTCTCCAGAGAAGGAGACTCCACCACCTCCCTAGGCAGCCTGTTCCAGGGCTCTGCCACCCTCAAAATGAAGAAGTTCCTCCTCATGTTTAGGTGGAACTTCCTATATTCAAGTTTGTGCCCATTCCCTCTTGTCCTGTCCCTGGGCCTCACTGAAAAAAGACTGGCCTCATCCTCCTGACACCCTCCCTTTAAGTATTTATAGGTGTTGGTCAGACCCCCCCCTCAGTCTTCTCCAGACTAAGAAGACCCAAGTCCCTCAGCCTGATCTCATAAGAGAGATGTTCTAGTCCCCTAGTCACCTTTGTAGCCCTGACCAAGATCATCCAGTTCCAACCCCCCTGCCCTGGGCAGGGACACCTCCCACCAGAGCAGTTTGCTCAAAGCCCCATCCAGCCTGGCCTTGAACCCCTCCAGGGATGGGGCATCTACAGCTTCTCTGGGCAACCTGTTCCAGAGTCTCACCACCCTCACAGGTTCACCCTTGCCTTGCCCCGCTGCCGTGTCCCTGTTGCAGGGGCGTGGATTTGCTTCTGGCGAGTTCTTCCCATCCACGGTACGTAATAGCAAAAGCAAAGCAGAGCAGGGAAGAGCCAGGGTTTTGTGCTGGGGTGGTTCTTCTACAAAACCAGGGTTTGTGCCAGGATGGCACCTCCCCGGCTCAAGCATCTGCTGGGCTTGTGCTGTCCCCTCAGCCGTGGCCGGCCAGGACCCTGAATGGCCATCATGCTGATGGTCCCTTGCTGCTGCTCTGCGCTTTGCTCACAGCAATCGCAGGCTGAGATGAGACTTCGTAATTAATCCACGCAGGAGCTGTGCTCTCCCCTTTCTTCCTCCTCCTCCTCCTCCTCCTCCTCCCATCACCACCACTTACTTCTCCCTCCTTGTGCTGTAAGTAAGGCGCTTCGTCTCTTGCCAAATCCCCCGTCTGTGTTGGGGGATTGGGGTGAGCCAGGCGTAAAATGAAAATAAATCACTAATTCCTCCTAATAATGCCTGATTTCCTGATTTGATATCCCACATTAATTCTAATTACTCACCCAGAGTCAGGGCATTAATCAACGCGTTAAAAACTTCTCCTCGCTTAGCAACACTGATGTGCCAGGCATCTGGCACGGCCCCGGCGCCGGGGATTTTGTCTGTCACACCAGCCCCATCTGCGGCAGAGTTGGGGGGGGGGGGGGCTCTTTCCCAGCTGGGCAGGTGGTGGTTGGTTGGGGAGGGGGGGGTTCCCAGGGGTCTCGCCGCAGTTTTGGGGGCGCAGAGGGATGGTGGCAGGCCACCAGCATCCCGCTTCCCTTGCACCATCCACGGTTTCCTCCATTAAACGGCGACGCTCTGCTAAATAATCTCTCCTCCGCAGAAGTGCTGACAGAGGATCCACTCACCTCGTAGTCTGTTTGTGTTTTTAGTGGTTTTGTTTGGTTTTTTTTTTTAAATATAAACTCAGTGAAACACCCTTCTAAGGAGGAAGGTGAAGAGGGAATGAGGGGAACCACACCTGCCATCATCCCTGATCCCGTCTTCCTGAGCAAACCCCTCCCAGGCAGGAAGGATGAATTGATTTCAATTCAAGTTGATCTAAATCTGTAAACAGGAAGCCTTTAAATAATCCACTCTAATCTTGTTTCACATTTGAGCTACTTTGCTGTTTCCCTAAAGCAAGCTGACTGGCCCTGGTCAGCAAAACCCAGTACTTGTTTTTCGCCAGCTTCCATTGTAGCTAAACCAGCTTGTAAGAGCTATTATGTAATTAACATTTATTCGGATTTTTTTTTTTCCTCACTTTGTGTTGAAAGGCTTAATATTGCAATTATTCACTAGCTGATTATTTTTTTTTTTTTCCAATTCATCAGTTGAATAAGCTTTAATTTGGATGGTAATTAACTGAAACATGTGCAAACTCAGAACATACACTTGGTTTTATAAGCCTGCCTCACCTGTCCTAGATACAGGACAAAAAAGGTCTCTCGAAATACATTCGTATTTAAAAGCCATACAATTTATTAAAGGCAGCATTAGAGGTAGTTAATGAATTTGGCTTGGTTTCTGGCCCTGGGGTCCTTGAGGATTTTTAGCCGTGTAGATTTCAACCTTGCAGATGTCACTGCTAAGGCAAGGGCGGAAAATGAGCCTTTGTGCTTTTTGGGGTTTGCAGCTTCTCAAATGTGACCAAGCTCATCCCTGAGCTGAAGACAGTCCTTTCGCTGCACTCGCAGAGCCTGCTGCTGCTGCCAAGTTCGGGTTCTGTATTTCATTCCGGGTTTCAGGTGCCTCCTGAGTTGTTGGCATTAACTTTTGAGCAACCAACACGCGTTTTGTGAGTACTTCCATTTGCATGAGGTTTATTAACCGACGGTAATTTTATGCCTCGACTTAGAGTTTCAAATCAAGAGAGTTAATTTTTAGGAGAAATGCAGACCTAAAATACTCTCAATTAGCGGTAATATTTAAATACATCCTGCTCCTAGGGCTCAGGCGACAGCAGCCATCTGAGCTCGAGGAAGAAACAGAGTCCTCCCACGCTCAAACCTAAAACTGGGTTGTTGCTTGACGGCATCAACAGAGGGTTTCTTCTGTCCTCGGTTCCAGGCTGTGATCTGGCAGTTGTCCTTCCAGTGGTGACAGCCACTGGCCCACTGACCAAGCCACCTGAAGTTCTCCTTTAAAGAGAAATCAAACACTTACAAGTGAGCAGACAAATTGAGAACTGTGCTGGAGACAACGTGCATGTGGAGCCCACCACGTGCTGAGCCTTGTCCTGCACTGGAGCCTGATGGGGATGGGATGGGATGGGATGGGATGGGATGGGATGGGATGGCTGCTCCCCCTTGGGAAGCTCCCGGCATCCCAGGGACCACACAACCCTCAGCCTGATGGTGGCAGATTTACAACAGCAGACAGCAGTTTTTAGACTAACGGGCTGCCCCAGCACCTCCAGCCTGCACGGCTTTGTCTGGGTGGAAATCACAGTGCTGCCCTCTCGTTTCCCTCCTCTACAGGCTGCAGGTTGATGGTTTGCAGCCGGGGGTCAATGGATCCCAAGGGTGCTGTGGGCTGTTTCTAAACATAACTAAGAAAAGTGAGATTCGTCAGCAGCCTTACAGTTACTGCAAGGGAATTTGCGGCTCCGTGGGAATATTTTTAGGAGGTATACAACTGGGAAAGCTCGCAAAGCTCGAACCAGGATGGATGCATTCACCTGGGAGAGTTTTACAGCCTCTGTTTTCAAACTCCCCTTCATCCCCCCAGGGAGGGCGCAGAATTAATTACGCTTCAGCGACGCCAGCGTTGCCCCACAGCAGCTGAATTGCTGGCATCCAGCCTGGCTGGACAAATCCATACCCCTCACCATCTGCAGAAGGAGGGACCCCACACAGTCCCACCAGGCAAAGAGGAACTGGGGACTTAGCTGTGCCTCTGCCTGGGGTGAGAGCACGCGAGTACTAATGGGGACTTCATTAACGTGTGCAGCCTCCCCCTGCCATCTCCAGGTCTCCGCTGGTGCCACTAAATCATCTGGTTTGGAACAAATTCACCGGGAAGAACTACAGCGAGTCAAGCAGAGGTCTTGGGCACGAGGAACAACGGCCCATAAAGCAAACACGCAGCAGTGTGCTCAGCTGCTGGGGATGCTGGTGGCACGTGCGCTCGGGAAGATTAATATGCACCGAGCAACCAGAACTGGGGAGGGAAGCTCGCAAAGTTCCTCTCGTTTAGCTCATCGTTCCAGTTGAATTAATGACTCACAAGTTTCGCCCAGCCCTCGCTGGGTCTGCTATTGAATGGCACGGCAGATTAGTGGAAAGTTGGGGGGTGGGAGAGGCTTAAAAGTCTTGTAGACCCTCTATGGGGAGGATGAGGGTGAGATCCGCACCCAAGATGCTGGGATGAAGTGCAGAGAGGCAGGAGGAGAAGCGCCGTGCTGTGCCAGCCTCCTTCATTGCTCCCTTCCCTCTCACGTGGGTACGGAGCAGGAGGGTCTGGGTGCCTGGAGCTGCAGGAAATCCCAGATGAATTCAAAATGAACATGCCGTGGGCAGAACAAAGGGAGCTCGGAGGAGAGCATGCATACGGGAGCAGGGGAGAAGCGTGGACAGTATGGGAAATAGGGGTAGTGACAACTGACACACTCCCTGCGCATACAGCAAGACTTTGGCAACCTGTTATCGGTGGCACCGCACCTCCGAGCCACTTCCCAGGGAAGGTGAGGTCCCTGCTGAGATGCCTGGCAGGGTCAGCAGCAGCCTGGCTGAAGATCCTGCGTCCCACTGGTGCCAAGGGACATGCCAGAGGAGCAAATAAGGGATGCCTGCATGGGCACAGAGCGCGCCCGGAGGGCTTCAGCAGTGGTCTGATTTCAAAGTGCTTTTAATGGGGCCGAGATTAAATCAAGGCCAACCAGAAGAGGGACAAAGCAGACTCCTGCAGAAGGCTCTGGGATAGCCGGTGGGGCGGGAGCCCTGAGCTGAGCCAAGCGGGAGGGGAGGATTACTTCTGCAGAGGGCACTCTTTGCCAAAAGGTAATTTTTATACTAATGATCACAGGCCAAACCCAAAGAAGGAGCTGGGTGGGGATTAGGAATGACGCCTTGGCTTTGTATCCCAAGGCAGCACGGAGCCAGACCCTGCTCCAGGCCCAGCCACTTGGCAGGGACTGGCTGGGACCAATGTGGGCGTTCTTCCAGACAACCCGGAGCATCCCTGTATCTGAACGGTTCTATCCCTGTGGCAGCCCCTCGGGGGGAGCGCTCCAGGGCAGGAGAGGGGACTGGGACCTGGGAAGCGCTGGCAGAGGTGGGTCCCAAGCCAAGGGGTCCCTAGAAGGTGGGCTGGGGTGGCAGGGAAGAGCACAGGACCCCAAATCAGGAGCCTGCAGCCTGGTGGGAGACCAGTGGCTGACTTTGTACGGCATTAGGGGTGCAGCAAGGTGCCCCCACAGAGCTGGGAGGGGGGAAAAGTCAATACCTCACCTGCACCAGTGGAAGGAGGAGAGCAGCTCAAAGGGGCAAGGCATCTGGTAGGAGGTTCAGCAAAGCCATCTGGCTCCTTCATCCCCATCCCGCCCAGTCCTGCTGTCTGTTGGTGCAAAGGCCCCCTGTGGGCTCTCGCCATCGTGCCCCAGCCCCTTCTGCCCACTCTTATTCACTTCCAGCCACTCAGACTTTGCTTTCCAGCACCATCCTTTCTGTCAGGCAAGTGTCCTTTGATTGCCTTCTCCCGCAGCCCAGAGAGGGCCAGCCCTATGGAAAAGCTGCGAGCAGACGTTCTCCCTTATCGTCCTCTCTGATATTTCTTTCCTGCCTCCTCTCCCCCACCTTCTCCTCCTCCTTTATTCTTTGACTCAAGAGCTGAAATGAAAACACCTCCTTCTCCAACAGCCCCCGACAACAGCAGGAGGGAAACCAGCTCCATTCTATTGATTTGCAAAAAAAAAAAAAGAGAAATACAGAGAAACGTCTTGATAGCATTGTATCAAAAGGCTGACGCTGTGCTGTGCTCAGATGTCTCAGGAGACTGGGTCTCAGCTCCTGTGACTGTTTGAAGACTTGCTGAGTCTCCAGGGATCTCGGCGGCTCCAAAGCTGCTGCAGCAGAGTGAGAAAAATCATCCACTGCTGGCAAAGGCTTCCCCTGTAGAAATCAAAGGAGACAGCACAGAAATGGTATATATTCAGTATGGCCAATGGAGAGAGAAGACTGTGAGGGGAAGCCACGGGAGCTAAACTTACACCTCTCAGGTACAGGGCTGGGGGAAGGCATGCCTTCTCTCCTCTGCCTGTGGGTATCACCCAAGTAACAACCCAAAGGAAGGAGGGAGGAGGTGAGATCGGCCTTGGCTGGTCAACGGACTTGGACAGTTGAGCTAGGAGCAAGAGAGAGAAAGCCAGGACATCAGAAACCTTGACCACTGGAGGAAGGAGAGGGAGGTGAGCTGCGTGCCTCCGAGGCACAAAAGCAGGGATGCTGAAGTACATTGTGATGGGGAGGGAAATCAGAAGACTTTCTTTTGCTCCTCCTCTGCACCGTTCACTAAGAGAAGTCCTACTGGGTGCACTATTTGCACCATATATTTTCACATTGTGTTTCCTGGCCCTTGAGAAGACAGTGATTCAGGGACATCATTGGCCTCGCCCACACATTTACCGCAGCCTCTGGACAACTTTATACACGGGTGCACAATTATCCTGCAAAAAACCCAGGCCCTATCCCGTGGCCTATTTCTGGTGCTCTCCACACATTCTTCCTCTGTCCCAGCTGTAATTGTTCACATCCAAAAGCTCTTGCTCAGATTTTCCTGCCTGAGAAGCGAGCCCTTCCCGATCTTCCAGGTTCCCCGTGCTTCTGATCTCTCCTGGGCTTAGAGTCAAGCACAAAGAGGCATTAGAAGTTTGAGCAGAGCCTTGTGCCACACTCCCCTTTAGCGTCCAGGTGCCCCGGCAGCACACCAAGAGTGCTGACCAGTGCAGGGTTGCTCTCTTTGAGTGAAGGAGCGCAGGCGACAGAAGCACAGGAATTTCTGGGGAAGAATTAACCTCCCTGATACAAGTTTTTCCTCCTCTCCTCCCTGAAGTAAGCCCAAGCGTGCCAGGGACTAGGTGAGCTCAGGATGACTGCTGGAGAACTCCTGCCTCCGGCGTTGCTAGCGTGCCATCCTTCTGCCCACGTTTCTGTCACGTATGTTCTCCAGCCCACTCATCTCACCTTATTCCCACCAGAGAAGCATGAGGTCACCCCAAGGTAGGCATCTCAGGAAGTCAAAGGAGCTATGCTCCAGAAGTTCCAGTTTCTTTACATTTTTGATTCATGCGGACTAGAGGGTTGGTACAGACATAAGGAAGCAGGACATCACCAGTGTCTTCCAGAGGAAGATGATGGGACCTGTTTCCCACAGGTTGGGATAGGCATCCCAGGACTGTTTGTGGTATCATAGCCCTGCTCTCCTCAGTGCCTCACTAGGATCAAGGACAAGAGAAATGGATTAACAAGCTGGATCTCTTGGAGTGGCTGCACCATCTCCTGTCCACTGCTGCTCAGCATGGGCTGGAGAGTGGCCACGTTCACCAGGAGGGAGAGGAAGCCTCCTTCTCTCAGTTCTAAATAACCCCAGCAGCCAACTCGGGATCAAGGCACAAAGAGAAGGAGGAAGGCAAAGATGAGATGGAGCTGGGGGTCAAGGTGAGACATGGGCTCGCTCCTGCCTCACGTCTGATCCCAGGCAGGAGACCGGCGAGGGACCAAACAGCCACGGGCGATGCGGGATGCTCACTGTGGTCCCCAGCAAGGAACCAGCCAGTTGGGCGGGAGGGAAAGTCATGCTGTAGCTCTCCAGATGTTTCCTAGCAGGTGGGCTGGGATGGGAAATCAGCTCATCAGAGCTCTCTGTTGCCTCCCTGGAATGGTTTCTCCTTTCTGAAATGCACACGGCAGCTGCAGAGAGGCACAGAGGCAGCACAACTCCTTCCCCACCTGCCTGCGCTGAGCCATCGTTGTCCATCACCCGGCTCTGACTTGCACGGTGGAGGACCGACGGACCACATCACACCCCGCCAGGCCCAGAAGAACAGAGACTTGATGGTTCTGCCACCTTTGGGAAGGATTAATGCTAGAGGTTTTGCAAAGCGATGCTGTAGCCGTCTACCACCGCACGCACGCTGTTACTGCATTTACAGGCAAGAGCATCAGGTAATCAGCCATGTTCATTAGGAGCTCATTAGCTTTATGGAAGCTTCCTCCACGCTGCGGACTCAGTTGTGCCTCCTTACAGACACGTTACAGAGTTTGCTCTTGCAGACGGCTCCAACAAAATCAATAAGAGCATTCCCATGGCAAGATGCTTTGTGGAACGAGGAAAGGTGTTCCTGTCTGGCCAGATGGAAGCACAACACGGAGCTCTCAGCTGGCAGAAAAGCACCCCCTCGCATTCAAACACTCAGTCACCAACATCCTAAATTACTTGAATGACTAACTCAACTATTGCTACAGGGGCAATAACATTTCACAAATAACACACAGAGGTCTTCTCTCTCCTTCACTGTACCAGCTGCAAGGCTCGCGTTGCTGTTTTCTAAGAGATCCCATCACGTTCTCTCAAGATTCACTCAAAAGCTGCCGTTAAGACCTCAGTTTTAAACAAAACACAGTTCTCTCCAGCGCTTTGATCCTCTCATCGCTCAGCTCTTTCCAGAGGGCTCAGAATGTTTCTCTCTTTGAAGCCACATGCTTTTAGCTTTCACGGGACTGGCTTCCTTCTGCTGTGTCAGGGTCTTGGTTGCCCCCCCTGGCTTCTGAAGCCTGAGAACAGACCCGGGAGCTCCATAACAACAGAGCTGAGCTGCAAGGGACAACGCTCCCTGTGACTCCGGCTCTCTCTGAAGGCATCGCATGGTCTCTCCTCCTCCTACTGCAAAGGCTTTTTTCTTTTTTTGCCCGGAAAAGATCTAACGTTACACAAAAGGGAGCTGGGAGGAACCTGAATCCTTTGCTTAGGTCTGCAGGCACCAAATTTGGCACCGAGAGCGCTGTACTGATGCTGAGAAAGGAGAATACACTGGCTTACGCTGGAATAAACCAGGGGGGCACAACCATAGAGGAGTCTCCTGGGGGAATCCTGCTGCAGGGGCTTGCCCTGGCTGGCGGGAGCTTGGGGAGAGAGGAAGGGAGGGAGGGAAGGAGCCACTGTACACCCCAGTAAGCCGAGAGCAAATCCTTTCTATTTTGACATATTTGGGACAAGGTACAAGAGGCAAATTTTGCGTGTGTTGAGAAAGTCCCCACCTTTCTACTGGTGAGCGTCACAGAGGCTTGCACTTGCCCTGAGCTCCAGCATTAATGGCTCTGTCCCGCGGTACCGCAGACCCCCTCCACATACACCCGACAAACCACAGCCCCTCCGGGCAGCCCAGCTCCCCGCTATAGGTGAGCCAGGGGTACAAAGCCAGCCTGGTGACACCAAGCGGGGAAAGCCTCAGACCAACCACGACCAGGCAAGTCCAGGCTCTAGCCAGTGGCTCGGGGGCCGATCGTGGAGTTGTCAGAGTTGGAAGTGGACCTCTAGAGATGATCCAGTCCAACTCCCCTGCCAAAGCAGGGTTGCCCAGAGCACATCACTCAGGAGCATCCAGGCAGGGCTTGAAGATCTCCAGAGAAGGGGACTCCACACCCTCCCTGGGCAGCCTCTTCCAGGGCTCTGCCACCCTCACCCAAAAGAAGTTCTTCCTCATATTTCAGCGGAACTTCCCATGTTCCAGCTTGTGCCTGTTGCCCCTTGTCCTGTCACTGGGAACCACTGAAAAGAGTCTGGCTCCATCCTCCCCCAAACCGCCCTTTGGATACTTGTAAACGTAGATAAGGTCTCCCCTCAGCCTTCACTTCTCCAGGCTAAAGAGCCCCAGCTCTCTCAGCCTTTCCTCATCAGGGTGATGCTCCAATCCCTTAATCATCTTTGTTGTCCCATGTTGGACTCTCTCCAGAAGTTCCCTGCCCCTCTTGAACTGGCGAACCCCGAACTGGACACAGTATTCCAGTTGTGGCCTCACCAGTGCAGAGTAGAGGGGGAGAAGGACCTCCCTTGACCTACTAGCCATACTCTTCCTGATGCACCCCAGGATTCCATTGGCCTTCTTGGCCACAAGGGCACCTTGCTCATGGAAAGCTTGCTATCCATGGCTCATGGCAAGTTTGCTATCCACCAGGACTCCCAGATCCTTCTCCTCAGTAGCGCTTTCCAGAAGATCCACCCCTAACCTATATTGGTGCCTGGGGTTCTTCCTCCCCAGCTGCAGGACCCTACATTTGCCCTGGGTGGGCAAACGGTGGATGGGCTGGCACAGGCACAGCTGCCACGTAGCTTGGGCAAGGACCGAGGTCTGAACTGCTTCCCGGGCAGCGCTCTGCCTCCCTCCTCTCCCCTGCACCAGCCCCACCGTGGGCAACGGAGCAGGCTGAAGCTGGGGCACACAGGTGGCCACAAAAGCCTGGTTGTCCCCGGTGTGGGTGCAGCGCAAAGGAGCCAGCCAGCCATCAAAGCTGCCCGAGACATGCCGTGCCAACATGCCCGGCCATATGTTTGCCCAGGATCAGGGGACGCGCTGCCAGACCCAAAGCACCGCAATTTAAAAAACAAACAAAAAAAACCACCCACTCGGTATTCTCTCTCACGCAATTCACTCAACGCTGCTTTATTAGCATGACGAGCCAAGCTGGAGCTGCCGGCTCGCAGCCCTTTGATGCTCCACGCTCATTGTCCGGGGATGACGTGGGCAGCAGCACAGGGAAGAGCTTCCCGGGGCTGCAGGTGGGAAAGCCTTTCCCAGTCCCTGCTTAGGGCTCCTGTTTCTCGTTTGCTGGACCAAGTCCCTTGCCTTTGCCCATCCTCTTCCCAGCACGGGGCCAGGGATGTCCTCCAGGCGGTGGCCCTGGGATGTTGCCTGCACTGGATCCCCGCAAGCAAAGCCAGAGCCGTCCCAGATGCCGCTTCTGCTGTTATTTCTCAGCCTCTCCATTTTCCCCAGCACCAACACCGCTTTCTCTGGTGTTGCCATAACAACTGGCATTGAGAGCTTGTTGACATTGCCCTGTTGTACTAATTGCACAATTTCCTGTCGCCGTTACATGCCAGTTATTTCTTTCGAAGGGCTGAAATTGCTTTTGGCCACCTTGTCCGCTCCCTTGCCGCTTCCCTGGGCCTAGTTAGGGAGCTCCAGCGAGGGAGCAAATGATCCCGAAATGCCCCGGGGGAAGTGTCATTTAACCCCATCCAGAGCTGCTGTCAACCGCGTCGCTGAAATGCAGGTAGTTTCCCATATTTTGCCTGCTCTGATGCTCCCTGGGGGTGTTACACCTGCAGCAGCAGGATGAAAACGTAGGGATGGAGCTTGGGTAACACGACATGGCCACCCCCTTTCCCTGCCAGGAAACCCGTCTCAGGCACGGGGGGGAGCAGCGTGGAAGGGATGTGCTTTCCCCAAGGCCAGGGAGAAGCCACCTCACACTGTCCCGTGGCTCCTTCCCCTGGGGTGAAAGCTCTGACACACCAGCAAGGAGCGAGAGGGGTCCTACAGGTCCCCATCCACCAGGAAGGGCTCCTGTTTCCCAAAATGGGGTCCCCTGGCTCCTGGCTGGTCCCCGGGACGCTGTGGCAGGAGGCTGAGGGGCTGCCTGTGTGCTCAGGGGTTTTGCTCCGTGCTTTGACGGAGAGGAAATGATCAGGAGGATCGATCTCATTGATCCAGCCCAGTTTTCCAGGGATGCCCAGGTCACCTTGAGATGCTCCTTGTCTTACCCTGTGGCAGCCCAGCCTCTCTCCAGCCAGAGCTCCTCACGGTTGCTCTCTTGTCTCACCTGGAGCCCTACTTTCCGTGTCCAGCTCACACGCCAGCTCAGTGTATGAAGGAAGGGGGGGAAGCCTCCTTCCCAGCCCTGTAGCTCTATCACTCCCACAAACCCAGCTACACCTAGGGATGCTGGACAAACTGGATGTAGGGGGACCTCCCAGTCCCCACCGGGCACTCCTACATGAGCAGCAGCCTGCCCTGTAATTTATCACCAAGACATTCCCTTTATAAATATTAAATGAAGGGCTCCATAAATTTTTAACGCAGAAATAAAACTGCATTTGGTGGAGAAAAAAAAAACCAACCACAAACCAAAACACCGCTCCTCACCCTTTCCTGCTGTCTTTTTTTCCTTTCCCTGGCCTTGCCAATGGTGGAAAACAACATTGCACTCAGTTCCACAGCTGCTAATACGAGGATGGAATTGATATTTCTGCAGGGTGCTCGCAGGTGGTTTTATCTGTGCAGGAGCACATCATTAGCACACCTACTAAACTTGCCAGGTACCAAGGAGGTCACGCTGAGGAGCATCGCGCTCCGTTACGTTGTTAAATGTAATCATAAAAACGCTGTGTCTTGAACTGGTACCATCCGAAGTGACCCAGAACCAATGCCCGCGTAACACCCGTGCCTCCCGCTGGTCTTCAGTGCTTGCTTCGAGCCAGCTGGCACAGTTTGCACCCAAATTCAGTTTTGTGTAGAACCAACCCATCCCACAAAGGTGGCTGACCCGCGTGCGTGGTGCACAGTAGTGACAGCAGGTCTCCAAAATTCTCCGAGAAGACCTTGGCGAGGGCTGGAAGCGGCCCTTGCACTTTTGGGGTGGCTCTAAGTCCCTCTCGAAGGGTTTCGATCTGGAAGTGCTCAGATCCCTCCTGCTCCCCTGGGTCACACATCTTGGACCTAGCAAAACCAGCAGCGAGCGTCGCCACGAGCTTCACACTGCAGCTGTGGCCACCAACCCCATGTTCCAAGCTCCAAGTAAGGTGCAGCAAAACCCACAGCGGTGACACCTGCACCGTCGGTGGTGTTGGTTGCAAGGAACGTGCCACTGGCAATCATTTTTTGATTGCCCACTCAAGCTAGGGCTCGCTGCTGATGCGGTCTTCCCCTCGTCATAGCTTTCTGCTGGACCTCCCCATTCCTGGTCCTCTGGATGTGGAGGAGGAAAAGGTGGCCACCGCTGAGGGCAGCCATGGAGGCCAAGTGGCGCTGATTTTGGATGGGCCAGGCAGCTGTTATGGACATATTCTTATGCAGGGGCTGGTAAGGAGGGGCACAGCACTCAGAGCACAGCCCGCACACCCCTGGGAGCTGCAGGAACAGGCTCATCCCTCACTGCCAGCCTGCTGCAATGAAGAGCACGGATGAATCATTACGACAAGTGCTACTACAGCCCAAGTGCAAATCAGGGAAGATTGGACCTTCGGCAAATAATAACTCTTTGCTCAAGTGCGCTCCTCTTCCGTATTCAACTGTGGCTCCTTGTGCTAATCCCATCACAGGGGATGCACGGCAAAAAGGGGTCACATTGCCACCTCTTAGGGTCCTGCACGTATGGCTCCGCAGTCCAGCTGCAACTCAGTCACCCCCGATGGACACCAAAGGAGTGGGCACTGGTCAAACTGGCCCTGAAAGTCGTTAACGTCCCCATCAGTCGCTGCAGCATCTCAGTCTCGCCACGCTGCTTATCTAGAGGCTTTGTGGAAAACGGAACTTGGCCAGAAAAGCCTGATGCCAGGTTACACCCTGCCTCTTGCTCTCCCTGCACCCTCTGCAGGACTCGCTTTCTCCCCTCGCAGCTCTCTGAGAAGTGCAAATGCCAGCAAATCCCTGCTCCCGCAGTCATTAACTGCGGAGAGGGAAAAAAAAAAAAAAAAACCTCTGCAGCTTTCTGATCAGAGTGGATCGGGTGGACTTTGCCTGGACTCCCCTCAGCCAGAGGGGGATGAAGAGGAATCCCACAGAGCCTTCACCTTGCTGCTGAGTGCCCCCATCATGGACTTTACACTATAGAGGGACCCTAAATTCACAACAAACTTCAAAAATACCTGTAGGAGCTCATCACTGCGTTGATGAACTCCAACATTTTGGCAAGATGTTATTGTTTCTCCGCACGTGAGAAACATCAGAGTCAATGGTTACGGTGCCATGTTGATGCAAAGGGATTAGCTGCCCCAGAGCCCCCACTGACCGAGGTAAAACCAAGAGACGCAACTTCTCCTCAGTGCACCAAGTGCTGCCTGCTGCAGCCAAGGTCTGGGAAAACCTCTAAAGCTCGAAGGATGCTGCACGGTACCTGGATGTCTTCTGAGCTGAACCAGCCTCCTGCATCTCCTGGCCTCCCTGGCCAAGCCTGCCCACCCTACCCCACCCCAGGCTGTCCTCGCCACGGGGCCACAGTCACCCAGAGCATCAGCCCCAGGCTGCCAGGGAGGACAGGGACACAGTTTGGGTCAGGCAGTGATGTCCCACAGGTAAAGGAGGATGCCCCAGCTCCCAGCTGCCAATCCACGCAACAGAGCCAGGCATTAAGCAAAACAGAAACTCATAAAAGTGATTTTAAAAATAATAACGGCAACACAAGTTATTAAAATCTGCACTCAGCTGGGCGTGGGGCTTATTGAGTATTTTCCTGGCTTTTCGTCAGACTGTGGGATTGCCCCAGACACTGGGGCAGGGTGTATGACAAGGAGAGACAACGATCAATTTTTAATATTGCATATTTAAGCAGGCTTGGGCTCCAATCCATCATATCCCCCGGCTTTCCCTAAAATTAATCTTCAATAGCTTATCGAGAACTTCAGAAAATTAATATCCTAGCATTTCACCTTAGGGGAAGAGCACTTTCTCTGGCTGAATATGCATGCGAGAGCCAAAGAGTGAGAGATGAAATGTCTCCCTGCAAAAGTTTAAGTTCAAAAGATGGTTTTAGCAGAGCCTGCCACCACCTCCATAGGGCTCCAGCTCTGCGGGCAGAGCCAAGGAGAGGCACTGCAGAAAAAGCTAAAGGGAAAGAGCATCTTGGGAGCCTGCACTGAACCTACCACCCCAACTCCTCCATGGTCATGCTCTCACCAAAGATAGGACACAGGGTAATGGGCAATGCAGACAAGAGATGGCCGTTCCCAGGCAATTCAGGACACTTTTCATCTTTATTCTTCCCATCCAGGCCCAAAGTGATTGAATCTGCCCTTAGTGTCAGCCCAGGGAAGCATGAAGAGGAACAGGAACAGGTTGTTTCCCTGTTGTCTGGCTCCAAGGAGCTGAACATCTGCGCTCTCACTCCCAAATTCAGCAGGGGGTGGAGGCTCCCGCTGGGAACCTGCAGGGCATGGCAGCATCCAAGCCCCGCCAGCCTTTCAGGGGAGGATGGTGGGAAGCCAACAAGGGAGTGCAGGCTATCAGTCAGGCACGGCTCATGTCCCCTGAGGACCACACTGCTTGACCGCGTGCCTCCCAGGAACAACTTGTTCCTCATCAAATAGCTTTTATGGCCACAAAGAAGGGGCAGAGTCCTCCACGGGCTGGCGGCGACCCAGCAAGCCCTGGCAGGTCACCAGGAGAACGTGGCCAGCACCACCCAGCTGAGCTACCACAGATCCCTCCCAAAGAGATAACCCATCCCTGAGGAAGGTTTTGAGCTGCAGAGCACCCAGGGAAACCACTCAAGTGACCCTCAGTAACATGAAATGTGTATCTGCGCCCTCCGGGTCAACCTTTCCAACCCCTCTCCCCTGGAAATGCCAATGCAAATACGTTGTGTGAGCAACAGCAGGAAGGGTGAGGAAGGGCTGGCTGCTTTTCCAGTCAACCAAAGCGAGGAGGACCCAGGCAAGGTGGCCGTGCTCTGTGCTGGCCCCCCCAGGACAGGCAACCTGCCGGCCAGCAAGGAGGACAGCAGCAGGGCTGCTTTCTCTTTGCCTTACAGCAAGGTAGAAGCAAAAGACAGCTCCTAAAAGAGAAATCTGCCTGAAAACTGTCTTTATTCGCTTGTCCAGAGTGAATAAAGCCAGTTTTCATGTACGCCCTTCTATGTACACACCTTTCTCCTCCATGTATGCCCCCCATGACCCTGGGGATCACCAGGGGACACCAGCTCACAGCGCCCACGGGTCAGAGAGGCTGAGAGTGTCAGATCAACTCGCTAAGAGATTTCATGGCATAACAACGGCTTCCCCTTCCATCAGATCTCGCTTGAAGTTTTATAACCCAAATTTCCTCTCGGCGCTCTCCTTATCGCTGCTTTCCCCACGCACCAGCCCCTCTACCCGAAAGCCGGGGCACAAGGGAGGGCTGCTCTGCTCCCCCCCCTTATCCCCCCTGCCCATCGCAGTCCCCCCTTCCCCAAGCAGGGCAAGGCTTGCAAAACTGGCACCTGGCTTGCGTTGGCAGACCGACCACCTCGCAGCTGCCTGGCAAAGAGGTCTGGGAGCCGGGTCCCCCTGCCCTCCCTGCTCCTCGCCTTTTTGGGCAGCTGAGGGTCTCCGTCAGCCGGAGCGGAGGAAAGAGAGCTGGGAAGAGGCCACACAGGGAGAAAGGGGGAATTTCGCTGCCAGATCCACGCCGGGAAGGAATGGGGGAGGCAAGATGGGCAGACAAAGAGCCAGGGGGATTGTCCCAAGCCATTTCACAGGAGCCCTCACCAGCTCCCCCATTAAACAGGCTCCGCGGCAATAGGATTAAGGGGTCAGGGAGCATGGGACCACATCCAAGACTGGATTATCTGGAAGAGAATTAAATGGAGATTATCTCCAGCCTAGCACGCACTGCCAGGACCGGGGTGCTCTGCTTGTTAAATCTCCCTCTTCAGCAGCCCCCTGCTCCCAGTAGCGCTGGCAGCCCAGGTCCCACATCCTCACAAGGACTGGATTTAAAGCTCCCCCACCTCCCTTGCCTTGGCCCCAAACGGGGTACCCAAGGGGCTACCAGCTCATCTGTGGCTCCCTGCTTCAGAGCGGGGCCGGAACAACTTGTTATTAATAATTAAGCACCCGCAGAGTGAAGCGGAGGAGGGCTGAAGCACCCCACGGGACGCAGGGCATCCCACGCGCGATGAAGCATACCCTGGAGGATGCCAGCTCTGAGCACGGGGCCAGGGGAGGGAATGGGGAGAGCTGCTTGGGGTCAGCATGCCCTGGGGACACAGATGCAGAGCTGGGATGCAGAGAGGCCTTTCCTGGCCGGCATGGGCACAGCGATGTCCAGGGACGGCCAGAAGAGAGGTTTGCCAGGCTGGAACCACAGGGGATGTGCCTCAGGTGGCAGAGCAGGCTCTCTGGCCAGATATGAACTCCCACATCCCACCGTTTCTTGGCTTTACTCTTCTATTTCCCCAGGAGAAACGATTTCCTCTTCGAGGAGATGCAGCTGACCACCTCCCTTGCCATGGAGGGTCCAGCTGTGCCACCTCCACCCCACGCTGGCATCTCCCCAAAGGGGGCGATTACCTGTCTCCGAAAAAAGGACATTTACGACACGTTCATCTTCCCTGCCGACTCCTGACTGCGCTTTACGAGCACTAATTAATTAAGCTGTATACCTGGAGCTGCGGCGGGATCGGTGTCTGCCTGCTACGGTGGGGAAGCCCAGATGGGGTTACAGCAGAAAGGGTTTGACTGCAGAGTCAAGCTGTCAGAGCCCAGAAGAGACCCCGGCTTCCTGCTGCCCGGTTGCAGCACATGGAAGGTACTCCCAAATAGGGAAATCAAAACCTCGCCTGGCAACAAGAAATTACAGCAGGTAACAAGAAAGAAAAAAATGAGCCAAAGCGGATTTCTGGAGAGCAGATGGCTAAAGGTGTAAAAACAAAAACAAAAAACAACAAGAAGAAAACCTCCCCCCCCACCAAAAAACAAACAACAGATAGTTGGTAGCAAATGTTACACTGACAATAAAAATGAAGCCTCCAGGGGTAATTTGGGGAATTACAGATCAGTAAATTGCACATCTGTGTGCACCAAATTGATTGGAATGATAATTAAAAACAGAACATCTCATAATACAGCCCAGTGTGCGTGTCTCGGAGGAAAATCGTGTCTCACTAATCTCCCAGATTTCCTTGAACGTATCAGCCCAGCGGCGGATGCAAAACAACGAAGTGGCTATTTATTTAGAGCTCCTCTGACAAAAGACTGTCCAGACGGCTGCTAGAAAAGGTAATTAGCTGGGGGGGAAAAAGGCACTGTCTTTTCCTGTATGGGAAACTGGCAAAGAGTCCCAAACCAAAGAGGATAAATAGTTGGGGTTTGTAACGGTGAAAGATAAGCAGTAGTAGAGCTGGGATGTGTGCTAGGTTTCCTGCTGTGCAAGGGTGTTATTAATGGTCTGGATGGAGAAGTGGAGGCAGGAGATAGGAGGAAACGCAAACTTCTTCAGGTGATTCATGAGCACGGGAGACAGCGAGGAGCTTCAGAGAGTCCCAGAGGTACTGTATGGATGGGTACCACGGTGACAAACTGTATTGAGGCTGAAAAATGCAAAGAAATGCGCTTTGCAGCATAAAAAAATGTGGTTCTGTGCCATCCCCGGAGGAGGCCAGGGCTGCCCCGGGAACAGTTCTGTCCACGCTCCCTGCTCCAGGTGCAGCCGCGGCCGGTGAAGACCCAACGCAGCTGAGGTGGGGTGGGCAACACCTGGCAAGTGGCAGGGATGAGCACGGTGCCACAGGGAGAGTTCAGCAGAGTTGCAGGAGGCCACTTGAGAGGAGCAGGGAGCCCGAGGGATGGGGACCACAATTATCAGGGAGGGGAAGCACAAGGGAGGCTTATAAAATAACAGCTGGCAGAGAGAAGGTGGGAAAAAAGAGGGTGGTGAGACACTGGAACAGGTTGCCCAGAGAAGCTGTGGGTGCCCCATCCCTGGAGGGGTTCAAGGCCAGGCTGGATGGGGCTTGGAGCAACCTGGTCTGGTGGGAGGTGTCCCTGCCCAGGGCAGGGGGGTTGGAACTCCATGATCTTTAAGGTCCCTTCCAACTCTAACCATTCTATGATTCTATTCTATGAAAACCCAGATTTCCCCGTCACCGAGGAGGAGGCTGGTCAGTGGGATGCAGGGACAAGGCAGTAAAATGCCACTTCACCCCATCTGAGATTAAAAGATGGTGGTTTTTTGTTTTGTGGTTTTTGCTTTTTTTCTTTTCCCCCCAGGAAATAGTTGTTCGAGAGCAGAAACTCAATGAGATTCAATGCTGGATTAGATATATGCAGAGATATCAACGAAACCCAGAGCGTCGCTGCCGCTGGTGATGTCCTGTGGGAAGCTTTGTGCTTGGGGCTCTGGCTCCCCTGTGTCTGCCAGGTCACCCCATGCCCGCTCTGCCAGCCTTGCTCCTTACCCTGCCCAGAGGCAGGGAGACCTCCTCCAACCTCCTTGGGCCTTGCTAGCAAGAGTTAATTTTGCTCTGCTGAAGAGGTTGACGAAGGTCTGACGGGAGGGGCGGGGGGACACACGAGGAAAGCTCTCGGGAGCAGAAACCCTCCTCCGGCAAACTTTTGACAGACTTAAGGCTTGCCGGCTCAGAGCATCCCGCAGCAGGGAAACTGCCCCAAACTTGGCCCGCGTCACCCCATCTGAACTATCCCACCCTCATCCTGGTCCCAGTGACTGCTGCACCCCCCCCGTCAGCCCTCCTGGCACCGCCAGTCGTGCCGAGACCCGGGAATATCCTCCATCTGCGCCGGGAGGAAACCTCCCTGCGTGAGAAGGCAGGCGAGCAGGCAGGCAGCTGGTTTCAGCCCTGGCGTGTGCTGGAAAGGCTGGCAGCTTCCCCAAGCAGGACAAAAAAACCCTGCGAGCGGAGACAAAATAGGAAGCGGAAAGCTTTAAAGGAAACGCCGAGCCGGAGGTTCCCGGGGCTGCTCCATCCCCAGCCGGCTCACACGCAGCCCCCCGGCAGCCCCCCAGCCTGCCCATGCCCACCCCAGCCCCAACCTGCTGCTCTCCTGGTTTCTCTCTCCCTCCGAGCCCCCTCGAGAGGCATCTCTGCTCATGGATATGGGTTTTTTGGTTTTGGTTTTTGTTTTTTTTTTTTTGATGCTGACAGAGCCTGCCTCAAGCAAGGGAACTCTGTGGTCACCCCGCCGGGGGTGAAACCCAGGCTCAGAGATGGGCTTGCCAGGGCGAGAGGCAAGTCCATCAACCCTCGGCACCTCTCCCCTTCACCCTCTCCTCGGGAAAGGTCGAAAGGCTCCTGGCATTTCTCCGTGGCTCCTCTCAGCCACAAAATCGTTTCCCATTTGCAGCGAGCAGCTTGGACTGTCCTCTTTCCCACAAGCCTAGAGACACCAACCCCACGGGTCACCTTGCCCAGCACGGTATAGGATGCAGGTTATTACACTGGGCATATATTCCTCCAGCCTCCCCGTGCTCCTTTCACATTCATTTTTAATCGAGGGACGAGTCCACTCGTGCCCCAGGAACATGGCCCTCACACAGCTGTCTCTGCATCTTTTAAGAGCAACGAAACTCTTCCCTTCCACTGCCTTCCCAACTTCTCTCTCCCAGATCCATCATCATTAGCAACTATAAACGTCAGAGCTGCAGCCATTAGGCTGCTATTCCTAGATAAATAATGCTTTTCATATTTAATTTACAAGTGGTTGCAGAGCCTCTTTGGGGTGCACGGGGTTAATTAAGAGCTGAATTAGATGGAAATGCTTCTCCCTGAGGAAACTCAATTAAACGGTTCTGGCAAAAAAACAAGGATGGCCAGGATTTCTCCCCAAACAGTGGTGCTGTGCTGGCAGCCCTGACCTGGGGAAGAAGCCTCTTCTCCTACCTAATGCCACACATGTGTGTGCCAACACTGCCAGTGGGCACGGCTGGCTGTCCCTGGACCTGTGGAAAAGGGAATGGAGCACTGAGAGTAAATAACAGGCAGTGATGAGGGAAACGGGGGCTGACTTGCTGGAGAGCAGCTCTGAGGAGAAAGATCTGGGAGTCCTGGTGGACAATAGGATGACCACGAGGCAGCAATGTGCCCTTGTGGCCAAGGAGGCCAATGGTCTCCTGGCGTGCATCAGGAAGAGTGTGACGAGCGGGTGGAGGGAGGTCACCCTGCCCCTCTGCTCTGCCCTGGGGAGGCCCCATCTGGAGCACTGGGTCCAGTTCTGGGCTCCCCAGTTCAAGAAGGACAGGGAACTGCTGGAGAGGAGACAGCAGAGGGCTACAAAGATGATGAGGGTCTCCCTGAGGAGGAAAGGCTGAGGGACTTGGGTCTTTTTAGTCTGGAGAAGAGAAGGCTGAGGGGGGATCTGATCAACACCTACAAATACTTAAAGGGAGGGTGTCAGGAGGACAGGGCTGGTCTTTTTTCAGTGGTTCCCAGGGACAGGACAAGAGGAAATGGCCACAAACTTGAATATAAGAAGTTCCACCTAAACATGAAGAGGAACTTCTTTACCTTGAGGGTGGCAGAGCCCTGGAAGAGGCTGCCCAGGGAGGTGGTGGAGTCTCCTTCTCTGGAGACATTCAAAACCCACCTGGACAAGTTCCTGTGCAACCTGCTCTGGGTGAATCTGCTTTGACAGGGGGTTGGACTAGATGATCTCCAGAGGTCTCTTCCAACCCCATATCATTCTGTTGAAAGGACTGAGGAGCAGCCAGCACCTGTGCGGGCCACACACCATAACAGCTCCTCCTTTGGAGTCTGAATATCAAGAACCCCTGGGTTCTTGTCAGACACATTAGTGGTGATATTCATGGTTAACCCTTCCTCCTGCTGCACAAACAAGTTGCCAAATGCTCCTCAGGAAAGCGATTTCCAAAACAGGAGGTGTACCAAGGACCTTGCTATGCAAGTGAAGGAAGCTCCTGGCCTCCTCCTCCTCCTCCTCCCAGACATCTGCTCACCAAAGCAATGCATGCTGCGAATCACAAACTGCCACCGGCCCCGTGTGGGATATACATCCTTCCTGTGGTGCTTTATGGGCAGCAGCTCCTTTCCTTCTCAAGAAAAAGCACTATGAACAGAGCAGCGTTGCTGGAAGAAACAAAACAAAATAAAACAAAAGAACCCCAACAAACCCTCCAGAGAAGGAAGCGAGATCTTTTGGGACAGCAGGGAAGTTTGTTTACATGGGCTTTTTGCTCTGATCCCAGCCAAACGAGGAAGGCAGCACATCAGGGAGTGCATATCTGGCTCCATAGACAGGATGAAAATGCTAAAATTCAAGTGCTCAGTGTCAACACATAACACCTTGTAAAGACCTGTCAATCCACGGAAGTGTTTGGTGGCCAAAATCAACAGCTCTTCAAACTTAGACTCATTTAACCTCTATTTTGCTCTACTGTGTGTGTCCTTTCAACAGCCAAACCCAAGGAGCAAATGGTCTAGTGGTACCTCCATGCCACCCCACCCTGGGTAGCCTCAGCTTCAAGGAGGAAGAGGACTGGTGTCAGGAAGTTTCCCTTAGCAGCAGGTGCTTGATCTTAGGAACCTGTGTGTCCCACAGCTCTTTCCCTGGCTCCAGCCCCACACAATGCTGGCTGGAGCCCCTCCTGAAAATGATTCAGCTCTTTCTTCGACTCTCACAGCACAAGATGAACACCGTGTCATCCCTTCTAATACCAGCCCCAGCATTTGATGTGATTACCTGCTGTGTTCACTTGGCACTTGAACATTCAGACCTATCAATTTAATCTTAATTGTGCCCTTAATTTGATCATTGTATTGTTCCACCTCTAACCGGCTTAGAGGAATCTGATAGTAAATTTGCCCTGCAACCTGCTTGACTTAAATGTACATTTGCTTGGTTGGTCTTCGTACAAGGTTTGCGAAGTAGAACACAGAAATCAGTTTATTCTGCCAACTTGCACCAGGGATGATGAACTTGGTGGGGCAGAACTACCTTTGGTAACGTGTTTTGCCACCTAACCAGTGCTCCTGTCCTCAACAAAACCTGCTCCTCACAGTATCTCTTGGTGTCTGGTGTGCCACCCCTAACTGGACGTTGAGGGAAAAAAAAAAATAAAAAAATCAGGCTCTAGAAATTCTTTCAGCCCCCTTCTCTAGAGGCTGCAAACCCTCATCTCCTTGAGGGCACCTGGGTGAAGTTACTCACACAAACTCAGCCTGTACAGAAGCAGGAGGAGCTGAGCAGAAGAGATCCTGGTCATCACATTCTCCATCCCAAGACTTTGCAAACCCCACAGAGGTTTCCCTCAGCTTTGCTGCAGGAAAAGCAAGTACCAGCCAGACCGGTCCCACCTGGGCCTGCCTGCTCAGCCTCTGGCCGTGGCTAAGTAGATGGACTAGCCCAAGTACCCAAAACAAGCCTCTTGCTGACAAAAAACCTTGGGAGCCTGGCAAGGACAGGCTCCCAGGGAGCGCGCCGTGACCAGACCTGTGGGGAGAGCCAAGGATGCCCTGGCATGCCATCTGCCCCATCCCCTTGGGAAATTTTTATACTTAATTAGAAGAGAGTTAAGGAAGGAAAGACGAGTGCATGTGTAGGAGTAAACCATCGCCTGGGTAGCCGATTTCCTCCGTGCAGGAGAGAGAGAGAAGCAAAGGAACATTTAATCCTGCTGGCTGAGCACAGCCAAATTGAGATCTACAGGGACTTCTCTGTGCAAATGCCATACGGCGACAAACAGCCTGGGTAACAGGATAAGCTTTATCTGAACAATCAGCCACTTCAGCGCAGCCTTCCAGGGCCACCGGCACCGGCCAGCCAGGGGTCGCCCGGGGACAACTCCTCCAGCCCAGCAGGAGAGACAGGACCAGGAGCTGCTGCAGAGCAGCCCGGGATTGTCGCTGTATTTGAGCGATTTAACCAAAAACCCTCTGCCAGCTCCCCCTTTGCCTAGAAACCGGCCGTTTATCCAGCCCCCTTGGCAAAACCCTTCTGCTTGCCACCCTGCGATGGGAGGTTGCCCACTGACGCCCACCACCCGGTTGCCAGCATCCTTGCCCGCGACCCGCCTGCCTTCCGAGAGCTCCTGGGAGCCCGGGGAAGCTGGCGGGGGCGGGGGGGGGGGAGAGGACATTAACGATGCTGCCTTTTGATATGCAAACAGAGCGCTCATTACGCCTCTCGCCCCACATCCTCTGAGCTGTTAATTAAAGAGTGTGCAGCAGGCAGAAAATTATCATCGTCGCCTGCAAAATAAACCAACGACGGCGCTCGGATGGCTGCACCCCCACCTCCCCCAGAGCCTCTGCGGCGAGGCCCCGGCAGCGGCAGGATGGACGGACAGACGGATGGACGCAGGCTGCCCAGTGCTTGGGCAAGTGAAGCCCACAGCCCCAACCCTCAGCGCTGAGAGCTGCGGAGGTGGCACGGTGCCCGCGTTGGGACTAGCCAGGTCGAGGGCAGCCGTGGCACGCAGGACCAAAGCACAGCTCCACAAGGCACCACTGCCACCTGCCAGCACCATGGTGCTCTCTACCCAACCTCTCCCGGGCTCTAGGCAAGCAGAAGAGACACGTTTCCATCAGCCCATGGAGGAATGGCTTTCCCCAGCCCCAGCCTCGATGCTCAGCCATAGACACAGAGGTGGGAATGGGTCATTCTAGCACTGACCTTCATGGTGCCTCTGTTTCCTCAGGGAGAAGGAAACCTGGATCCAACGCAGTACTTTGTACAGAAAGTGATGATGACCAGGAGCCCTTGATGGTGAGCCCTGGAGGAGAAGAAGAAGAGGAGGAGGAGGAGGAGGAGGAGGAGCTGCTACTGCTGCAGCCCCGAGGCAAGGTGAAGAGGACTGATGTGCAAAATAAGTTGGTGCTTTGGCCTTGATGAGCCTTTTGGGGAGGGAGGGGCAAGCTGAACAGGAGCCAGGTGGGAAAGGATGCCCTAATTGCTCACAAAATGGCACTCCTCTCCCACAGCTGGAGAAAGGGGTTCTTCCAGGCCCTTCTCCAAACTGCACCTCGCCCCGCTCCAGCATGTCACCTTGCAAAAACCACCAGCAGCTTTCGGGGTCTCAGAATCTAGTCCTGGCAGAGAGAGACAAGCGCCTGCAGCAATCACAACAGATCAAAGGGAAGGGTGGGAGCCCACGAGTTCCTTCTGCTCCGACTAAACGAGGAATCAAATTAACCTGTTAATGAGCTGAGCGGAGGCTGCCCCGACCCACTTTCCCTCTGAGGTGGATTCGTGTTGGAAGCCGGGAGTTTAAGTGGCTCCCAGGGGCTACCTCCCCCGGCTTGGCTGGACCAAAACCTCAGCTGTGACTCTCTAGCAGAGGACGACCTCTGAAACTCCAGGTCCCAGCACGTGGCTTTCCCCCCTCATTGAATAAGAGACAGGGGGTGGGGGTGGCAGTTTGCTTTTTGGTGGGTTTGGGAACGTTTTGGGTGTCTCCTGTCCTTCCACAGGTTCCCCATGGCTGTGAAGGGAGCCGCTCTGGGATGTAGCACAGGAAGGACACATTGGGGTGGTTTTTTTTTTCCCCCTGGTGTTTTTTCGGATACAGCTTGCATTTGTCTCTGCTGTTGGGAAAGGGGGTTTGCAGCAGAAACAAGGCTCTCCCACTCACTCCTCTCACTCCGTTCTGGTCAGGAATGGCAGGAACAGCAGGTGCCTTGTGGTCAGTAATGGGCTCGCTGTCTCCCTTTGCACCCAACAAGCATTGGTAGCTCTGTGGAAAAGGGGCATCAGGAGCTGCCTGATGCTTCAGAGAGAGAGAGAGGCTGCTCCTCTGCACTTTTTTTTGCCTGTCAAAATTAAAGCAAGCCCCGGCTCACGCTGCAATCACTCCCCACCTCTCCCCAGCCTCCTGGGACAGGCTGTCATTGCTGCTTGCCGGAGAAGGTGGTTGAGGTCCCCCACCTCTTCCCTCTTTCCTGTCCCTCTTTCCAAGCCGCTGGTGTTTCTGTACCCTGGGGAGGAGGCCCCTCTGTGGCAGGATGTACTGGAGATGGGGATGACAGAGCACCTCAGCACAGCGGGACAGACCCTGCCCCACCGTGTCTCCCACACCTCCAGTGAGAAGATGCCAGAACTGGGATCGAAGCAGCCTCTCAGGGGATTTCTACTGCTCCCCATCGCTGCTGTACCCAGCTGCCATCGTCCCTGCGGGGACTTTGGAGGCGCAGGCTCCACGGGGTCTGTGCAGAGAGATGATTTGTCATGCTCTCCTCTGGGATTTCCTCCTTCCTCCACTTGTGGTGGTGCTTGGCCCCCCCTGGGTTCAGTGTGGAGGGGGCACTGGGCGGGGGGGGGGTTTGCCAGCTCAGCTCTCTCCAGAGGCGGACGACAGCAACTACCTCCCACCACCCTGACGTCTCAGCTAACCTGGTAATGACAAATGTGGCAATGACTCACCCAGGGGTGGAGATCACGGCAGCCTGTTTCCCTGGGGAGCGGTGGACACGGGGAGGGTGGCATTCCTTCCTCTCCAACCCCATACCGTCCTCTCGGGAGGGGGACAAAGTAAAAGAAACAAAGGCAACTTGACCCCAGCAGCTCCGCTTCTCCACCTCCTCCCCACCTTGTGGCTCTGCCTCTCCCCTACACCTCCAGCCTCCCGAGACCTCGCTGCAATTGCCGAGGGTCCGTGGTTCTGCCTGGCTCCGACAGCCGTGGGCTGCCCCTGCCTTTCAGCCTCCCTCCTGCTCCTCCTGCGAGCGGTACCATCCGTCTCCTCGTCTCCCGGCTCGCCCTGCCATCCATCACCGACTGCCTCAGCACATTATCCTTCACTTTTTCCAGACAGCGGTCGAGAAAGGCAGCTGGGACCAAGCAGTTACTCCGTCGAATCCCAGACGTGCTCGCACCTTGGCTCTGCGTGACCGTGCTGTGGGGCTGGAGCTTCGCTGATTCACACCCTCCTGAAGACCGTCTGTGGAGCTGCCCTGCATCGCGGGTACCACCCGTGGTGGCAGACAGGACAGTCCGAATACCACCATGCTGGACCACAGGCGGCTAAATCCATCCTGGCTGGCACCCCCCAGGGCTGCAGAACAGGTTATAAACTGCCAGGAGGGTGTGCGGTGCCCTGTCTTTGCCGGAGGGTAGCCAGGAGGCTCAGGGTGCCCAGCAGAGAAGGATGGGGCCAGGTTTTGCCAGAGACCATAAAGTTTCTGTGCCTTGCTGTACAGAGCTCCTGCAGCCCCCCAGCTGCCCTCCCGAGCCCCCGTGCCCACAGCCTGGCTCACCAGTCCCCCCCTTCCCTGGCACCCCCCAGTTTTTAATCCCCCAGATAAGCACCGACGCGCTCTAGCCCCCTGCGTGTGGACGGACGCGCGCTCCGGGGGGAGAAGGGGGCCAACACGCAGGCTGTTCTGCCACAGGAGTACAGTAAAGAAATAATTACAACTGCATTTGCTCTGATTGATCCAGCCTAAAAAAAAAAAAAAAAACCAAAAAACAATGACAGCAGGGAAATCCCAAAGCCTCCACCTCCAGGATTTCCACGGTAACACTTCCCCTGCCGGCGCCGATGTGCCCGTGGTGGTTGGGGGGGTAGAAAGAGGTGGCATTGCTCTTTCAGAGCCTCACCCATCGCAGGGTGACAGGTAGATGACAGGTATCAAGGGGGGGGCAAATTTGACGTTGCGTCAAAAATAAAATGGTCTTCTCTCCCACATTTCAGCGCGGGCACAGGACATGCCAAGCACTTGACCCACGCTGACCTGGTATCTCAGGCATGTTAATTAGGGGGGGGGGGAAAGATTTTGGAAGGCTTCTCGTGGTATATTATATACGTCAAAAAAACCCAGTTCTGATAAATATAGGGTCTAACGTGAGTCAGTAGTAATAGGTGCTACAAATTTAAATACTTCTCGGCGCATTCGGTACATAGCAATGCAGAAATACCGAGCGCTTTGGATTAATATGCACTTAGTATAATGCACCAGTATTTAGTTTATATTGAATTGCTGCATTTCTATGTGCATACTAATCTCAAATGTGCATCTACACGTTGCCTGTGTAGATATAAGCAGAAATACAAATGTCAGTGCCGATCTAGGGCTTTAAATGACCCTAAAGCATTATTTTTTGTAGAAGCACCTGATGACCAGAGGGCTAAGGTCCTGCAGGCTCCTGCTGTTTTGGAAGAGCAGGAAAGGGTGAACAGTCTTGGCTCTCAGATGATGCTTTTTGGGGTGACTTGACACCACCCATCACTGCAGAAGGCTCTCATCTGCTTGCCAGGGCTGAGAGGAGCTGGGAGTGGAGCTCGGCCGCCCCCGCGGCGCATCCCGACGGGTTTGCTCACCCACCTCCCCTCTGAGCATCTCCCTCCCGGGGAACAGACCTTTCAGCCAGCGTGTCCTGGCTGCCACTTAGCTCCGAGGTGCCGGTGAGTCACCGGCGTCACGCGAAGAGTGGAGTCCTCTAGAGATGTCACCCAGTCTGTCCTCACCACCGCTCTGCCCCGGCAGCTTGATGGCACTTGATTCCCCCCGGAGTTTTGTCCAGGCTGACGTGAAAGCTTCCCACTTCCTTTCCAGGGAGGATTCTGCAGTCTCAGACCTGGGATTACCAGGGGCATCTTCCCACCCACTGTCATCCCTTTCTCTCTAGCTTCACCCCTCTTTTCCCTCCTCCCCTGGGTATTTGCACCCTGCTGCCCTGTCTCCATCTAGCCAAGCCAGACACAAGGGTCTTTCATGCTCTCTTCACACACAAGCTTTCCAGCCTGGTCTCCTGTTTTTCTACAAACTGTCCCAGTCTCTCTCTGTCAACCCATCCTAGGCAAGATGCAGTGCCCCAGGACACTGGTGGGGCTCTCCAGGGGCACATGTTGTCCACCCATTGCCTCAACCATGCCAAGAACATGCCCAATCTCAAATCCTGCTCTTAGTTTCCGCCTGCAGCTGAAGGGACCCACCATCCTTCTACCCCTGCTCCTGAGCAAGACATGAAGCGTGGCCACCATGGCAACCAGGAGTTGTCCCTTCCTGTGCCTCACCCTACCCTTCCCCTAGCAGCAACAGGCCCACCTTCCCCACACAGTCCAGAGTCCTGGAAATTGGGCCTGGTGGCACTATTTGAGAAGAAAAAGCCCAGAGGTGTCATGGCATCCTCCATCCTTGGAGTTTTCCATGACCCGAGTGGATAAAGCCCTGAGCAACCTGGTCTGACCCCATAGCTGACCCTGCTTTGAGCAGGAGGTTGGACTTGAGACCTCCTGAGGTCCCTCTTCCAGAGTTTTCCTGTGGCCCTAACTCCCTGCCCCATAGATACACTTTGGGGGTGGCCCCAGACCTTCCCAGGCTAAGCTCTGCCTGGGCTCGGGTTGGTGGTGGCATCTTCTTTAAAGGTCTCCTCTCATAGCCAGAAGCAGCCACTTGTGCCAGGCCCCCTCCTCCACGCCCTAGCCCCTTCACGGGGCGTGCGTGGGGTCTCCCTCTATTGCAGACCCCCCCCAACCTTCCCCCTTGCCCCCTCCCTGGGGGAGCCCCACGTGCCACGCTCCCATCACGGTGCCGGTGAGTCGGGGCTGGTTCGGCAGAGAGAGGAGGTCGCGCATCCCTCGCTGGGGGAGCCGGATAAAACGGGCAGAAAATGCACTGAAGCCTTTGCCGCTCGTTTGCGGCTGGCAAATTAGTTTTGCATTAAGTTTTGAACGTGCCTGGCCCATCAGCTCTGCTCGGAGCCCGGCTGGAGCAGCAGGGACAGGTAGCATCACACCGGGGCAGATGGCGCCTGTGTGTGTTGGATGCAACCACATCTTCAGGAGGCTCAGGATGCCCCAGCTCAGGGAAAAAAGCAATGAGTCTTCTCGCCTGCTGCCCTCAGGGCTTCAGGGGGCTCCTGCCTGCAGGGAGAAGGAAGAGGGGACATCTTTCCACATGTTGTCCTGCAGCACTGGCATCTCCAGCCGGGTCCTGGTTTTTTGTCCTGTCCCTTGGGAGCCACAGCCACGATCCTTTGCAGAGCGGGTTGGCTTCCCAGTTCCACCTCTTCGTCTGGCAAAGGTGGTGGCTACAGTTCAACCTCAGTGAGGGCCTGCAATCCCTGCCTCCCCTCTGCCTCCCCGAAGGCAGCAGGAGGTCAGCAGAAACCCTGACTCTGCAGGTACCATGGTGGTCTCCCATTCTATCTCCAGGAGGGGTCTCTGGGTCCCAGAGTAGCACGTGGGCAGGTGAAAGCCATAGTGAAACGAGATGGTGTCTGGTGCGCTCCTTGGGAAAGGGCAGTTTCATCAAACCCAAAAGAGCCCCCCTCAGCTCCCACCACGTTGCTGACAGTTCTGGACCAGGTCTAGCAGGAAGGGGGTGGATTGTAGATGAGGCACAGCCAGCTCAGAGGAGGCTGTTTAAACTACAGCAGACCCAGAGCGGCTCTAGTTTACACTGGGGACTACATCCAGTCCTTTCATCTACCCATAGTCAGGGGTTTGAGGTGTCTTCTTGCTCGCAGGGGTCAGCAGGGTGAGTGTTTTCAAAAGGAAGCGAAGGGATGGTGAAAAGCAGCATCCCCAGCTGGGAGCAAAGAGCAGCTTTTGTGGAAGTCACGCAAAGACAGAAATCAATACAGCTCTAAACCAGGCACGACAAAAGAACAAGTGGAAAAAGCAAGTGGCCCACCAAAATCAAACCAGAAGGTGCAAGCAAGGAACTTGACAGCTGCCCGGGACAGCAGGAGAAGCCACTGAGAAAGAGCAAGGATAGAGTAAGAGCCTGAAACGTGTGGGTACAAAAGGGCTCAAGACATAAAACTTCCAGTGTTGAGTCCCCACAGTGTCCTGATGCTGAGTTCAAGCCCCTCTCTCTACTCAGTCTCCTCCAGCCTGTCCGGGGAGCCAACAAGACCCCTCCCATGCCTCAGCTGGCCTCTTGCCTCCCCCTCTATCCGTGACCCTGTCTTCTTTCCAGCTCCACTACGTGATATCTAACCACACCTTCTTGCCCTCCTCTGGGGAGACCAGTCAGCATCCCTGCCCCAGCCACCGTCCTTGCCTGCTCCTGTCCCCGTGCTGGGTCAGCAGCTTGGGGATCAGCTCCAGAGTCACGCCTGGAGGAGAAGAAGCACCAAAATGCAGAACTCAGCAGAAGAGGTGCCCCCGTGGGGACAAGAGCTGCTCCCCTGTTCCCCCCCGCTCCAGCAGAGCTGAAAAGCTGCAGCCATGAGCACGGGGGAGCCCTGAGCAGAGGCACAGGAGGTGCTCAGAGGGGCTTGGGGAGCCGGGTGACCTTGGGAGGCACCTGCTGAACCTGTATCTCAGAGCTAATCCCGGATTTCGATGCAGCGGTAGCCACAGGTAGCCAGAGCGGGCAGCCTGCAGCAAACCCCCCCCTGCACCCCAGACGGCATGCCTCAGCCCTGTGCCAGGCTGCTGTGGGCTCTTTGCCCGCTTGGTGCCCACCCCCAGCTCTCACATGGTCCTCATGCCTCCGCAGGACCACCCTGGACTCCCTATCAGCATCTCGGCCAAAACCCCGACCCTCCACCCTCCTCCCCAGCCCTGTTTAAGGGGGAAACCCACGGGTATTGAGCATCCCCCATGCCCAGGAGCGGAGGGAGCTGCAGCACCGGGGCAACAGGGCTGGGGTGGGAGGTACCCCCGGGGTCTGCAGGAGGGGACACCGACTCCCAGGGCCCCCGAGGGTGCAGCCTGCAGCGGGCTTACCCCCGCTGCCCGTGCTGGCAGGCTGGGCTGGCCCCAGATCCCTGAAAGGGCTCATTGTGGGCAGCGGCGGCGGCAGGGACACAGGCAGCATTGAGGGCAGCGGGTGCCCCCCACTCCTGGCCGGCGGCGGGGGCTGGCCTGCCCCGTGCCCAGCCACTGGCAGCCCCGACCTCCCAGGCCCCCATGAAAAGGCTGGTTTGTAACGTTGCCAGCAGCCGGGAGCTGCAGGGGGGGACAAGGCACCCGGCACGTGCTTCTGGAGGTCCCAAAAAAAGAGAGGCTTCTGCACTTATTCTCGTACCCCTTTCTCCCCCCGGCCCCACCACCCCAGCACAGCCTCACATCTCTTCAGGCTCCCCAGACCGGACTTAGGATCATAGAATGGTTAGAGTTGGAAGGGACCTTAAAGATCATTGAGTTCTACCCCCCTGCCATGGGCAGGGACACCTCCCACCAGACCAGGTTGCTCAAAGCCCCATCCAGCCTGGTCTTGAACCCCTCCAGGGATGGGGCAGCCACAGCTCCTCTGGGCAACCTGGGCCAGGGTCTCACCACCCTCACAGGAAAGAATTTCTTCCTGATATCTAAATCTCCCCTCTTTCAGTTTAAAACCATTCCCCCTCATCCTATTCCTCCACTCCTCATATTGAGTCCCTCCACATCTCTCCTGTAGAACCCCTTTAGGTACTGGAAGCTGCTATAAGGTCTCCCGTGAGTTTTTCTTCTCCAGGCTGAACACCCCCCAACTCTCTCAGTCTGTCCTCATAACATAGGTGCTCCAGCCCCTCTGATCATCTTTGCGGCCCTCCAACTTTCTCGGGCAAGCCTGGCTCTGCTCGGGATGGCCACCACTGCCCACCCCGGTGGTGCTCCCCAAAGCGGCTGCCGGATGCTCCCCCTGCTCCCAGCATCCCAGGGACGCGGGGCTGGGGAGGGAGCAGTGGCAGGACTCTGGCTCTATCTGCCCCTCCACGTTAAGCTCCCGCGGCCGCCAGTAAACACGCAAACCAGAGGAAGGAAGGACGGGCCGGCCCCAAGACATCCGGCCACAGCAGCCGCACCTCCAGCCGTGTGGGGCCAAGGGCTGGACCAAACCCTGGAAGGGACACCAGGGTGATGGAGGCAAAGCCTCCCGGTCTCTCCCAAGAGCTGCATAAAAAAAGGAAAAAAGAGGGCTCGCTGCAGAGAGCTCAGGGCACAGCCTTCTGCACCCTGCGAGCAGTGGCTGGAGGAGACAGGGTGTCCTTAGGGGTGGACAGGGGACCCATCTGCCCTAAGAGAGACAAGGCAGACTTTTGGGGTGCTTGCCGGGGGCGCAGTGTGAGCAGCGCCAACTCACGTGCATCCCGGCTGCGTGCAGGCTCCCACGGAGGCTTTGTCAAACTTCAGGCAATTTAAGGGGAAATGAGAGACTCCGCTGACGCCTTCCTGCTTCCCCAGGGACTTGATGAGGGCTAATTCGAGGTGCGACACCCACATCAAAAGGGCTCGGGGGGGCAGAGCGTGCGCTGTGCGTGCCGGTGGTGTGGGTCACAACCGGTTCTCCAGCGGACGCACAGCTCCAGGGTGCTCGGAGCACCACTGCCCCAAGCTCTCTGCCACAACCCTTGCCTCTTCAGGCCAGGACTGGGGACACAGTGGGTCCTGTCACCTCCTGCTGCTGCGTGGCCTTCCCCTGCAAGCACCCTGCTCCCTCACGCCCCTTTGGCCGCCGTGCCCCTCGCCACGTGTGATCCCCCCAGTTGGGGTAGAGGCACAACTGTCTCCAAACAGAACTACAGACCTCCAGCCTGGCTTTTCTCTAACCTCAGGCACTGCAAACAGGACCCAGCAGCCTCCCCATCTTCCCTGGGGACTAGCCCTTTCCTCTCCGGGTCCCTCCAATCTGAGGAGATCCCTATCAGGTGTGGTGGCCATGGCCATACCAAGCTCAAAGCAACTTTAGAAAAAAAAAACAAAACCCAAAGCATTGCAAGTAACAATAAGAACAAACACCACCACATGAACTTTAACACCTCACATCCTTCTTTTCCCAAAATGTGGAACTAATCTGACTTAAAACCCCAGGGTACCAGGACAGACCTGCTCCAGGGTCCAGCAGAGCCTACTTCTCTTTGCCCAGCATCCCAGCCTCAGGCAATTAGCAAGGAGGGGTTCTCATTTTTTTCCCTACATGCAGGACACCTGGCATCCAGCTCTAGCAGGTGGCTGGCAGTTCCCCTTCTTAGCCCTTGCAGAGGCTTTTAATGGAAATATTAAGGCTGGTGTGAATGCTAGACAAACACAAAGCTGTGTGTGTATGCACCAGGGGGATCAGAACAGGGGCTAAAAGAAGGGCTGTGTCCATAACCGAAGATGCGTTTCCAGTTAGCCAGCACCACCAAGCCCAGGTCTGATAAGCCCCACCTTATCAGAAGACACCAGAGTGCTATTATTTTCTGTTAACCCAACAGAAATGTGGTTGCAAAGGACAACTGTGAACAGACAGACAAGATCAGTCAAAAAAAAAACTAGTTCACCATTGCCCTAGAACACAGTTGGGGAGGGAGGACACAGTGACCAGCATCCCCCATCCTCTGAGTCACAGAGATCCTGAAGACACCATGACGATGTGAAAGCCCAGTGTGGCTTTTGATACCCGCTTTGGTATCAAGCCAAAATCATCAGCAGGTGATTTTCCTGTTGACCTCACCTCAAGGGAGGTGGAAAGAAGCCTGGGGAGGATGACCATAGCTGGGGGCCCAGCAGCAAGGCTGGGGGAGAGCTGCCCTGCATCCCATGTATGTTGTTTTCTGCTCTAGGGGTAAGGCAGAGCCCAGGAGCTTGTAAGGTTCCACCTTTTCCTGGGAAGTTTCTCGGGAGTGAGATGGGATGCTAAGAGGGCCATCAGCCCAGGCTGGTGACAAGGGTGTGGGGATCGCAGCAGGCTGTCGGTGTGCCTAAGCCAAGGTGGGAGCCTTAACTGAGATGGGCCAGCACCTCTGCTCCCACGGTCAGTCCCGGGATGTTCTCTGTGCTTGTGGCATCTGTGTTTCCAAACAGCCACTGGGCTGGAGAGAGCGTCAGGAATGATGAAAAGCCCAGAAAGCCCCACTTTCGTTGTGTGAGATAAAGAAGTTCGGTCTATTTAACTTTGCAGAGAGAAGGTTAAGAGGTGCCTTGATCATGATCTATTAATACCTACACAGGAGAAATAGTTCAGATAGTAGATAGCTCTTTAATCTAACAGGCGAAGGCTATAATGCGATCCGGTGGCTGGGAGCCAAAACCCGACGCCTCCAGACTAGAAATAAGGGGCACGTTTCACCGTCAGGCACATCAAAGCTCTGGAAGAGCTCACCCACAGCACTGATGGCATCTCTCCTGAGAGGGAGGCGTTCCTGCGCCCCGCTGATGGCTCACACGCAGGAATTATCGGGTACAAGGCAGCAGCCTGTCACCCCCAGGGGCAAGACTGAACAGAGCAATGGCTCTTTGGCCCTTAAGATCTGGGACTTTACAAAAAGAGAGTTGATGATATTTATTTTTGAGTAGAGGAGGAGAACATCGCTTCTCCCTCCAGTAATTTAAAACTGATCTGTATCCACGAGGGTGTACATATATTAAAGTAACAACATAATATTGAGATGGTTACTTTTGCTCTCGTTCATTTCCTTTATGTTACGTGTTACATTCGCTCCTCATGGCTCTTTGGAAGGAAAACCAAAAAGAAAGGCGGGGTGAAAGGCTGGGGCAAATAGACTCATCCTTGGCCACGTTACCAGTCCTGAACACACGGAGCTCATAATCTCCTCAAGAGAAGGGATTATAACAGGAGCGGTTTATCACTGCTTCTGAACTACAGAAGGACGTCAAGTCTAAAGTCTTTTGTGAAAGCTTCTATGTGGAGGCCAAGGAGAAAGGACATTTTTCTGAAAGTCAGATGTCCCCAAAGTATTCCGGACTCTGTCCTTTAAGATCGAGGTATCCAAAAATCCCTCTGTGAGGAATCTCGGCTGGCACTCCTCCGGAGCTTGGGAATGATTTCGGTAACCCTGCCGGTGGGCTCCAGCAGACTTTAGAAATTCCTCACGGGGGGTGGGGGGGCGGTTTGCACCCCACAACCCTGTGAAGGGAGCCAGGGAGGGCAAGGGAGAGGTGACGGCAGCCCCTGCTTGGGCACAGCCCTCCCGCTGCTCCCACCCTGCCGCGGTGCCCCCGCTGTGCCCACGCTGCTGCCCAGACCAACAGCAGCTCTTCCTCTAAGAGCAGATGCAAGGTTCTGCACCTGGGCTGGAACAATCCTCACCATCAGTACAGACTGGGGGGTGAGGTATTAGAAAGCATCCCTGAGGAAAGGGACTTGGGGGTGCTGATGGACAAGAAGCTGGACATGAGCAGGCAGTGTGCAGTTGCAGCCCAGAAGGCCAATTGCATCCTGGGCTGCATCAATAGAAGTGTTGCCAGCAGGTCCAGAGAGGTGATTCTTCCGCTTTACTCTGCTCTGGTGAGACCTCACCTGGAGTATTGTGTGCAGGTCTGGAGCCCTCAATATAAGAAGGACATGGACCTGATGGAGAGGGTCCAGAGGAGGGCCACGAGGATGATCAGGGGGTTGGAGCACCTCTGCTACGAGGACAGGCTGAGGGAGGTGGGGTTGTTCAGCCTGAAGAAGAGGAGGCTCCAGGGAGACCTAATAGCGGCCTTCCAGTACCTGAAGGGGGCCTACAGGAAGGCTGGGGAGAGCCTGTTTACAAAGGCCTGCAGTGAAAGGACGAGGGGCATACCGAAATTCGACCTCCCCTCGTCTAAATCTGACCTCTAATCCTCTCCCAAGAAGTGACACTCCCACCACCTCGTGACCTTGTCCAACGGGTCCCTCCACCAACTCCGGGGAAGGGACCTCTATAAGTTCCACTCCGAGCTACTCCGGGACCCGTTGGACCAGATCAACCCCCACAGGGACGACTGACGCCCCTCCAGAGACTAGATGACCTTTGGAGGTCCCTTCTGGCCTGGACAACTCTATGACTCTATGTTCCTCACCATCCTCTGCCCATGCAGCCGCAAAGCTTTTATCATCTGGGCTCCTCGGGAAGTCTCGGCCAGGCGGGGAGGGGACCTCCATCTCCGCCGGGAAGGCAGATGGAGCATCCCACCGGCACTGCAGCCCGGGGAGAGCCTCCTCTCCTCCGGCAGGAAAAAAAAAAAAAAGTAGCAAGCAGGTGGGTTTACAAACGCTCCGGTACAAATCTGGCACACAGGCTCTTAAGCACACAAATAGTATTTTCTATTAGTCTGCCTTTAAATTTATGTGCCTTCGTGCATTGCTCTTTATGCTAACGGCGCTCCACAAGATGTACGGGGGGATATAATGCGGCCAGATTACTGTGAGAATCGTAACTTCGCTCCCCACTGCATTTTGAGTGATTAGAACAGTAACCTTCATATCACCTTAACAGCCACGTTGGTATTTTATTACATATATTCCCAAGCAGATTATGTTGTTAAGGTAGATTTTGTGAACCATAACTCAAGAGGAGAAAATACAAAGCCTTCGCGGAAATCTGTTGCTGGCGAGCATGGAAATTGGATGCTTTCAAATTGCATTTGGGCTGGGATGAAAATTTTTAAAGGTGAGCTTTTTTTGACTCTCCAAGTCACCAGCAGCCACCCTGCTCTCCCACCTAGAGCCACGCAGGGAAAAAGTGATGCCTTTTTAGACACGGGCAAATTTTCTTGATGCGGGTGAGATAACAGCCGCAGCAGTCCTTCCCTCCGAAAGGCAAACTGACCACAAACACACACCGTGGAGCCTAATGAATATTTAAATCCTCACCGGTCAGAGATAGAGAGCTATAACATGCAAACTTTTCGAACCCACCAGCATCCTTCTAGATTAATGCTTAAAGCACCAAGGAGCACATGTGAGCGAGCCCAGCTGAAATTATCAGAACCATCTGTTTGTCCTTCAACCCTGCTTTTTTGCATCTGTTTGTCCTTCAACCCTGCATTTATTCCTCATGTTTTTGCATTTTTGTCTCAAACTTCTTCACTTCCTATGAAACAGCCTCTAGGGCCACGTTACCTTGATTGCCCCTGGTTCAACATCACCATTTCAAGCCCCGGTGTTGCGTAGACACTCCATGGGCAACACTGGCGTTTGGAAGTTTCTCCAGGCACCTGTGCCAGTCCCGCGGGCGGGGGGACAATCCCCAGCATCAGGAGGTATGTGTCCAAGTAGCTCCAGTATTGCTCCAAGTTGTGGAGATCTTTGCACCCTAGATTTTTGCAGAAGGACTTTGGAGGTGCCTCAGTGCCCAGGCTGTTTCTGGGCTGGTGTCTGAGAGGAGCAAATCCTTACTCATTGGAAACACGCAGGTGCCTGTCTGGTCTCCTATTCTTACCATGAGCCCCTTGATTTCCTCCTGGCGCCAGTCCCTGGCCCAGTTTATGCCCCGCTTGGCCAAAACTCCTTGAAATCCTGCCACTCTTGCACTTCCACTGCCTTGGCCCCCAGTGGAAGCGGAGCAGAGCCATGGCTGCAGGCCAGCTGGTGGCTGGCTCCCAGCTCCTCCCCATCGCTCCCTGGAGATGCCCAACAAGCGTGAGTGCACACCACGGGCACCCAGATCTACTGAAGGCCTGGGTGCTGGGGCGTGGGGGGCACTCCGGGTTCTTGGGGGGGGTTACTAGAGGTCCATAGGTATGTGGCTGGCCACACCACAGCAGATGAATCAGCAGCTCGTGTCCACGGAAGGGGATGCCCCGAGTGCGCCCATCACCTGAGGAACACTGGTGGTGGAAAACCAGGGGGGGGGCCACTGGTGCTGTTTCCAGCAGCAGCTCTTACCCAGCTCCGGGAAGGGAGGCAGGAGCCTCGGTCCTTGTCCTGCAGAAGGCTTAGAAAATGAGCACCGGAGGAGAGAGGCGTCAGGGCTTTCTCACTCAAAACAGGGACGCACCGATGCAACAGCACCCTGTAATGAATGCTACGATGGGGAGCTGTTGCTATGGCGAGGGAAATAATATTTAAGCACCAACTGTTTATAAATACAAAATCCCTACAAAGTTTTCTAAAATTAGATCCGGGGGGCTAGGCCTGTCAGGATATTGTAAAAGACTTGAGAAATACCGGTATTTTTGGAGGCACGAGGTCCGGGTACTCCTAAAACAGCAAGATGCAAGTCCAAAAACGCTAAAAGTGAGGATCCTGCTGTTGTGCTTCTCAAGGTTTAGAGGGGACCTCATGGCCCTGAACTCCCTGTCGCAGCCGGGCAGGTCTCTGAGAGCGGAGGCGAGACCAACATTCCCAGGGATTTCTTTTTCCCTCCCTCGACACGATTCCAGCGCTGGGGCCTGGGCTCTGCTGTTTCTCGTAGCCCACTCGCCGCCAGTGAAAGTTGTTGCGGGCTGCTGATTGATTGACACGCCGGTACCGCGACCCCGCAGAGACACTTTGTGAATCCGAGAGTCAGAGGGCGAAGATTTGGAAATCCCTCAGCTGGGGAGGCAGCTTCAGGAATTCTCAGGAGCTGGGTGTTGCTCGGCACGAACCGAAGAAGAAAACTGCTGCGATGCCCTTATGAAGTCCAGGCAGCACCAAACGTGACAAAGTAAAATGGGGATATAAAAAAAAAAAAAAAAAAAANATCATAAGCTGGGTCTCACTGGCAGCTGCCATTTCGGCGGAGGAGCAGTTAAAGCGCTAAAAATGCCAGTTGGCAAGCGCCTGGCAAAAGGGGAACATTCGAAGTTGCCAAAAGTAAAAGTCCGACCCCGCTTCGCGGGGTCAAACAGAAGCAGAACCCAGGAAGGACGCGGCCACCAGCCCACGGCCGCCTCCACAGCCCTGACCCTCTCCGGTCTTCTCTTTCCTCTGCCCCATCCCACCTTGCCCAGGTACTTGGGGTGGCACCTTCCCACCTCATCTGTCAGCATCCCCCGCATCCCTGAGGATGCTTTTGGTCCCTGCCCGTGGCAGCGTAGGGCGGATTCCTGGCGCTGGAGAACTGGTCCCCATGACACTATTTATTTTTTTTTTTATTATTATTATTATTATTATTTGGATGAGCAAAAGCTGCTGTAAAACGAGCGAATAAATGCGCACCGCCATCGCCACCAAACCCGGGGAGGGGGTGTGTGTGTGGGGGGTGTGGGAATGCTGGCACCCCACCAGTGGGGGCGTGGGGAGGGTGGGGGGGACCCACCCCCCCCCGCATCCAGCCCCGGTCCCCACGCACCCCCTTCCAACAGGACACATCTTCCCCCCCCCCCCCCAAAAGGGGAGCCCATCGGGTCCTCCCCCCGCCGCAGAGGAGGTAAAAACAAAAGGAAAAGGGAGAGTTTCCTGCCGGGGGGGAGTGGGGGGGAAGGAGCCCAGCGGCGCGGAGGGGCGCGGTGCGGGGGGCGGGGGCAGCGCGGTGCGGTGCGGAGGCGCTGCCTTGTGCGGGGGCGACCCGGCGGAGGGAGGGAGGGAGGGGGGGGAGATCGGGCGCAGCCCCTTCCCCTTTCCCCTCCCCTGCCCTCCCTTCCCCTCCCCGCGGAGGGGGCGTGGAGAGGCGGCCCCGCACGGCGGCTTCCCGCACGCCAGGGCGGGCAGGGCAGGCAGCCGCCGGCTGGGGATGAGCCCCCGTTGAGCTCCGCCGTCCTCCCTCTCCCCCCCCCCCCCCCCCCCACAACACCCCGCCGCGGCCGGGGTGGCGCTCCCCCCCCCCCCCCCCCCCCCCCCCCCCCCCCCCAACAATACCCCGGGCCGGGCTGGGCTTAGCGTCCCGCATCCCCCCCCCCCGCCCCCCCACGCCAGGAGCCGCGGCTGGGGATGCGGGGGGGAACCCGCCGCGGCGCTCCGCCAGGTAAGGGGGGGCGCTGGGGGTGGGGGGGGGGAACGGCGGGGGTGCACCCTTGGGAGGGTGGGGGGGGGCTCTCCCCTAACCCTTTCCGCCCCCCCCCCCCGCCCGCAAAGCGGCGGGAGGGAG
>QJSC01027593.1:2528418-2539323 GCA_003697955.1 Calidris pygmaea | reverse complement strand
CCATAAGAAAAACTCTGCGACCGGCTGGGGTTGGCATTACTGGGTCGGGATTAATTAACTCAAAATGTGTATCCCGAGTTGCCGGCAGGGAAAAAAAAAAATGAAGTCCCCGGTGAAAGCTCTGCGGTGGTTTAAGCGGGCAGCAGTCTTCTGGTGGCAGAGGGTCTCTGGGTCCCTCTGAAACGGGGAGGGGACGGGGGAGCGGGGCGTATGGCAGGAGCTGCCTTGAGCACTGGGGGTCCTGCGTCTTGTCGTTCCCAAAGTGCCCCGGGAGGTGATGGCACGTGAGAGCAGAGCGAGTCGGGGTCTCAGGGGCGCAAAACACCTCCGCTCGGCCTGGAGGAAGGTGGTGGGCGCGAGTCCCCCCCCCAGCCGGCGTGTGAAGCTGGGACCGTAGGGAAGCTCCATAGCGCTGTACGGCCGAAGAGGAGGCGAGGCTGAAGGCTCGCTCCCACCCCGTCGGGATTTCATACTGGTGGGCCTTGCTGGAGGGGAGGCTGGGGGACGGAGACCAGCCCTGCTCACGCGTCCGTTGCGGTTCCCAAATTCAGGTAGCGCCTGCGGTGAGAGGAAAGGGGGGGTGGGGGGCGGCTCGGTGCCGCTTTTCTTCGCGGTCCCTTTTTCCCCGGGTGGCCACAGGCGTGCTCAGCGTCTGCCTGGCTTCGCAGAGCCACCAGCGTGACCAAGCCACTGCCCCTCCGAGGGGGATGTTCGTCCTTAGACACACACCCCCCCCCCCCACCTCACCCCCAGAAGCCCGTCTCCCCACCTTAGTAGCCACGACGTGTTTGTTTTACGAGGGAAACTCTGCCCAGCGGCAGGGCCCCTGGCCCAGAGTTGTTTTGCAACCCTGCCACTTAATTTCTGTGCCCTGGGGGGCAGCGGGGAGGCAGGAGCCAGGCAGGGAGCCACCGTGGGGGTGCTGGCTGCTGCTGCCCCCCCCCATACTAGCCCTCCAACAAGCCTCTCTGCCCTGGGCAGGGCACCCAGGGGTGCTGCTTGCCGGGCAGGGGGCAGCCACCGAAAGTTGGTGCTGCAAACTCTGTGGGTGGACTGTGCACGCGTGGGTCTCCCTCCTGGTGAGGGTGGGGGGGTGCGTGTGGGGGTGTGGATGAGGAGTTGTCTGCACGTTTTGGGATGTGTGTCCCTCCCCCCTACCTCAGGGCGAGCGTGCTGCAGCGATGCCTTCCAAGTGCTGCAGTCACACTTGTGTCAGGAGAGAGCTTTTTTGGCTCGCAACTCCCCGGCGGCGTGGGCTTTGCCTGGCGTGGGGGGGTGTGGGGTGTGCCAGCGTGCCCCTCCGCACCGGCAGCAGCGTGCCCCAGCGATGGGGGGGGTGAGGGGTGCACCCCTGCCTGCCCCCTACGCTCACCCACCCGTCCTCCTGGCACCCAGACCCCCTGGCACCTCCCGGGCGTCCGCTGCTGCTCTCGCAGTTGTGTTTTCCAGCTGGTCCCAAAGTCCTGAGTCACTCTGCCGTTTCCATGGAAACAGCCTTGCTGGCGGGAATCGGTTTTGGGGGTAGAGGGTGCCGGTAGCTGGACCGGCCACCGGGCAGGTCCTGGGGAGGGCTTGCGGGGCACAAGCGCATCGCCCTGGGGCTGGGGCTTGTGCAAGCAGGCACCCGTGTTGTGGTGTTGCACAGACCCTCGCACCACCTTCTGCTCCCTTTTCCCTTCCTCCCCGGGAAGCACAGAGGGATGTCCCTGGCAGCGGAGAGGGGGGGCTCCAAGATGAGCCCAGCCCCCGGGCTCGAGGGCACAACTTCTGGGGAGCTGGTGAGAAAGGGGGACAGCCTGGAAGGCAGCCGTAAAGAGCAGGGGTGGTTTTTTGACTGCCCTGGGAGAAAGCCCTTGGAAACACGGCAACGATGTGCAAGGGGTCTCCTGCCTAAAGCTGCCACCGCCCCCCAAGTTGCCCAAACGCGGCCACCTCCAGGGAGCAGCAAGGGAACCTGAAAGGAAGGCTTGGCGGGGGGAGGCAGGGGCAGCCACGCTCCTTGGGGTGCTGTGGGAACCCCCCCAAACACACCACGAGAAGAAGCTTTGACAAGTCCGGGGCACTGCCCTGCCGAGCACCCGGCAGCTTTGGGAGGGAAGGCGATCCCAGCGATGCCCGAGCTCCGGGTGCTGCCACGCCAGCTCTAAAAGCAGGTCCTTCCCATCAAACCTGGGAAGAACCGTCCCCGAAGCGGGAAGTCCACCTCTCGGCATCTCCTCCCGGGTCTCCGTGGTGGTGCTGCTGCCGGCCGGCCGCGCTCGCTGCTCCCCGCGCCGCTGACTCACGGATGCCGTTGAGCTTAATTCATCGCCTCCCATCTCCCCGGTGCTCCCGAGCTGTCTCGCTGGCTTATCGCCTGCCTTGGAGCGGCACTGGGAGTTTAGGGGAGGAGGAGGAAGAGGAGGAGGAAGGCAGGTGACCGTGCACCCGCCGCCGGGGTGGGGAAGGAGGCTGCACTGCCTGCGCCTCATCCTCTCCGTTCCTCTGGAGCTCCCGGCGGTGGGATGTGGGGCAGGAAAGAGGAAAGGCTCAGCACCTTTCCTCTTCCCACAGACAGTGCTCCCGTCCCCCTGGCCAGGAACCAGCCTGGAGCCAGTTGCTCTGCGTCCCTCCTGGGCAGCCTGGTCCCGATGTGACCGCAGGCAGCCGGGTGGAGATGGGGGCAAGGCAGTGGAGCTGTGATGCTGTCCCCAGGGTCTGGGAAAGGGGCAGTGGTGACCCCAGCAGAGTGCGAGAGAGAGCTCGGGGGGTGTGGGTCTGCCAGCAGTGCCGGGGGGGGGGGGCTGGAAGGTACCAGTGATTTACCCCCACCCCAGCTCTCCATCTCGTAGCCCCAGCTGCCCGGAGGGACCTACCGGCCTCAGCTCCCGCCCTGGGGCTGCATTTGCTCATCGTCTTTGGTGGAGCTGAGCTGGAGCAGAGGGAGATTTCGGCTGGGAACACTTTAACAGCTGCACGGCCAGCATTTCAGATGACTCCCGTGGTCACAGCGTCCCACCTCCTAGGGCTGGGTAGCCAACACGGTGCATGCCTCGCACGGGGCTCTGGCGTACAGCCCCACATGGGCACGGCCCTCTCTCCAGCTGCTGGTCTGGGCTGCTGGCCCCAGTATCGGTGCCTGAGGAGGAGCAGGCCAATTTAAGAAGAAGGTTCTCCCCTGGGCAGGGGTGGGAGAGCAAGGGGCCGTTCCTGCTGCTGGTGTGTGTAGGAGACATCCCTGCTCATCCAGCCCGCTCCAAGCCCTCCTCGGCAGGTCCCTCACACCAGCCTGGCTGGTCCCCGACAGACGAGCACGGGCGAGCGTGAGTGGAAGCGTGAGTGGAGTGGGAGCCCTGCCTCGGGAGCCCCCCCCCCGAGACCACCCGTCTGCTGGTCACCGCTGCCTCCCAAACCCAGGGCTGGGTGGAGTGGGAACCGTGTCCCCTAGGGGACAGACGGCGATGGGAAGAGAACCAGCCACGGGGCTGAGAGAAGGCTCTGGCTGGCTTTAAAGGCCACAGATGAGACATCGGGGAGGGAAGCCTTCTCCCCAGACCTGCCCCTCCCCGGCTGGAGCTCAGCGGACAGAAAGGGCACACGCCAAGAGTGAGGAGGGGCAGCCGAGGCTGAAGCTGGGCTGTGGTTTTGCATCTGCTCTGCTGGGGAGGTGAATCAACGCCCTGGTTCTTCCCCTCCACAGCTCGGTGCACGGCCAAGGGGAGCAGTTCTGGGTGGGTGGAGAACCTGAATCGCTTGGGGCCGGCGATGCGGCAGGAATCGGGACCGAGGAGGCACCGGTCACCTCCTGCAGGGGAGCGGGCAGCGGGTTTCTGCCACATCCTGGGACAATCAGAGCCGCATCTGCTCCAGCGTCCGTCAGCAGCGCAGCAAGGAGCAGAAGTCGAGGTTGTGTGGGAAGGATGCAGTGTGGCTGCCCATCACTAGAGAGCAGGAAAGCGTTCCCACCGCAGCTTCCACCCAGACAGCACGCCGGAGCCCACCTGGGCCAGGAGGGAGGTGACAGTAGGGACCCTCCTGTCCTCTCCTGACTTAGCAGACCTGGAAAAACACTTTTTTCCAAGGGATATAATATCCCTTGCAGACACCGGGGCCGGGTCTTCCCTCCGCAGGGTCGGTAACACCAGATCAGGAGCAGCAACAGCCAAACGTCTGCAACTTCTGTCCCCAGCCACATGCCACATCCCTAGCAGGCAGCAGCCCAGGAGAAAGCAACCCTTATTCAAAGTGTCATTTTGGGTCTAAAGCATGGCTCTTAGTTCACAGACATGGCCGTGGCTGGAGGGGGTGGCCTTCAGCAGCTATACTGGAGCCCCCCCGCTGGGGTCCTGCTCTGAAGACCCTGCTCCTGGCAAGAGGTCTCTGGAGCTGGTAGCTCCTGTAGCCTCCTGCCTGTGCCCGGGGAGGGCTGCTGGGGCAACTGGGAAATAATAAAATAATTAAAAAGAAGGAAGGAGGGTTTTTTTAACTCACCTGCAGGTCTGAACAGCTCTCCCGGCGTCACTTGCTGGGTGCCAGGGTCTCTCTGGGGAGCGGGGCACGTTGAGGAGATGGGCACCACACGCCATGCCAGCTGCCAGAGGTTCTGTGGGGAATGCACACCGGGAGCATCACGCCATCCCAAGCCCATCAGGGATTTCAGCCTCCTCTGGGCTTGAACAGGCCCCACACGCTGAATCCGTCGCTGGCCCATTGTCACTGCTCGGCTGAGGTCTCCCAGGAAGACCAGCAGCAGCTCCGACAGTCCCACCTGCAATGGCTGGTGTGCCAGAGCAGGGGACCAGGAGTTTGCCACCAGCTTGGGGCCAGCTCTCCCTGGGGACACGCAGGGAGGGCAAGAGGAGTGGGGAAGAGGAAGGAACAGTGGTGATGATGCTGTGAGAGGGAAGGGCTGGCTCTGCTGGGTGGAGAGCGGAGATGTTTGGGTCTGTCCTCTTGGTTTTGCCCGAGGAGGGTGGGCAAGGGCAGGTGGCTGCAGAGGCACACTCATGAGGGAACATTCCACACATGGAAGGAAGACAGGCAAGGGAAAGGGGGTTCAGGGGAGCGGCAGTGTCTCCTTTGCATAGGAGTTTTGGCTTGTTTGGGGTTTCTGGGATGGGTCTTCTACTCCTGCTCCCCAGCCCTGCTGACCTTGGGGAAGATAGCACGTGGATGAGAAGCCCTGTGCGCTGGAGAGCAGCAGGGCAGAGTCTGTGAAAATTATTTGGTTAGTGAGCAGGGGGGAGATACTGAAGTGCTATCCCGGTTGCATCCCCTCCCAGCAACGCCCCAGCTCCCCAAGCACCATGGCAGGGGGTGCTCCTCACCTTGCTGGCCCTGAGCACCCCATCCGAGCATCCTGCTCAGCTTCCCCTGTCCTTGCCCGTGGGGGTGGAAGCTGCAAGGCAGGGGTTAAGCATCACTAGACTGAACCCGGCTTGTGTAGCTACAGCCCTGCTCTTCCCTGCGCCCACCTCTGGTGCCCAGGGCTCCTGCCACCGCGCTGTTGCCAAGAGAGGATGGAGAGGTTGCAGTTTCCTCGTGCTTCCTCCTCTGTGGAATTGCTTTCCCCCCACCTCTGGTGTGCAGAATAGCAGAGGGGGGCTGGATCCCAGAGCTGAGCAGGGTCTGGCCAGCACCACGAGCTCAGTGCTGGGGGCACATCAGGCTGGCAGCTAGGACAGCTCTGGCAGCTGCTCGTCCTCAGGGGCTGACAGACTGAGCTGGCCTGGCTGGTGGACCTCTAAGCAAAGGGGTTTGCAGCTCCAGGAGAGCCATCGCTGCTCTCCTGGTGCATCCTCTCAGCAAGCAGGACGTTGTTGGCCTGGATGGGCCATGCCTTGTCCTGCCAACTGGCCGGGAAGGATGGAGACGAGCCTCTCCAGGCGGTGCTTGGCACCATCCCCTGCCCTTTCCCTGCACTGGGTGTCGAAGGCACTGGCTGATGGGGTGACAAGTGACTCACAAGGCAGCTGGGGAGGAGAGTTTGCAGCAGCTGGGTGGAGGCACATAGACGGTGTGGCCACCGGGTTCTAACACCCCCCTGCCTGGGCTGCAGGACATGGTTTATGCTATGAGGCACAGGATTTGCTGGCACTCCCATCCTGGAAAGAGGCAGTCAGTCCCTGGGGCTGAAGTCCTGGCTGGAAGCGTCTCTCCAGGCTTGCCAGCCTCTGCCTGGTCCTCCTCGCTTCTGAAATGGGGCTCTGCAGTGTGTGACTGGGGTCCACGTTGTTGTAGCTGATGTAGGGAGGGCATTTGCTGGTAACCCCCAGCAGCAGGATACCTGGGTCCTCTTTGGCAGTCCTTGCTCAGCCCTTGACTTCTCTGTTGGGTTGCAGACACCGAGACGACCTGTGAAGAAGCTCCATGAAGGTGACCAGCCATGCAATGTTCCTGGAAGGCTGTCCTCCTACTAGCCTTGGCATCCATTGCAATCCAGTACACAGCAATCCGGACCTTCACCGCCAAGTCCTTCCACAGCTGCCCCATCCCCAACCCCGTGAACTGCAGCCTGAGCCAGGACACCGATGCGGCCGACAGGCTGTGCGACGAGAGCCCCACCTTCTCCTATAACCTCTCCAGGAAGACGCACGTCCTCATCCTCGCCACCACCCGCAGCGGCTCCTCGTTTGTGGGGCAGCTCTTTAACCAGCACTTCGATGTCTTCTATTTATTCGAGCCCCTCTACCACGTCCAGTACACCCTGATCCCAAAGCTGACCCAGAGCAAGAGCACGACGGACAGGAGGGTCATGCTGGGGGCCAGCCGAGACCTGCTGAGGAGCCTGTATGACTGCGACCTCTACTTCTTGGAGAACTACATCAAACCCCAGCCCGTCAACCACACCACCGACCGCCTCTTCCGCCGGGGAGCCAGCAAGGCCCTGTGCTCGCCCCCCGTCTGCGAGTCCCTGGGGGCCGTGGATCTCCACCTGGAGGAAGGAGACTGCGTGAAGAAGTGCGGCACCTTGAACCTGACGCTGGCCACCGAGTCCTGCAGAGAGCACGGGCACGTGGCCATCAAAACCGTGCGGGTGCCCGAGGTCAGCGACCTCCGGGCCCTGGTGGAGGATCCCCGGCTGAACTTGAAGGTCATCCAGCTGGTGAGGGACCCTCGTGGAATCCTGGCGTCCCGCAGCGAGACTTTCCGGGACACCTACCGGCTGTGGAGGATCTGGGACGGCACCGGCAGGAAGCCGTACAACCTGGACGTGACCCAGCTCACCACGGTGTGCGAGGACTTCTGGAACTCCGTGTCCACCGGCCTCAACCGGCCGCCGTGGCTCAAGGGCAAGTACATGCTGGTGCGGTACGAAGACCTGGCCAGGAACCCCATGAAAAAAACCGAGGAGATCTACGATTTCCTGGGCATCCCCATGGACAGCAACGTGGAGCGCTGGATACAGAACAACACCCGGGGAGACAGGTCCTCCTCCAAACACAAGTACGGGACGGTGCGCAACTCGGCGGCCACGGCGGAGAAGTGGCGGTTCCGGCTGTCCTACGAGATCGTGGCGTTCACCCAGCACGCCTGCCAGCAGGTGCTGGCCCAGCTCGGCTACAAAACGGCCAGCTCCGAGGAGGAGCTGAAGAACCTCTCCATCAGCCTGGTGGAGGAGAGAGACTTCCTGCCCTTCTCCTAAGGCAGCCCCTCGGGGCGGGGGGGGGGGGGGAAGGGGAGGGCTCCCCGCTTTTGATACGGATTGTTTCTAACTGTTGCCTTATTTTCTTTTCTTTTGGTCCCTCCCTCCCTCCCCCCCCAGCCCTTGTCTTTTTTTTTTTTCCTCTCCAAAATTTGCACTAAACCTTGAGCGGGAATCTCAGCAGAGCCCAGGGGGAGCGGTGGCTGCCCCTCAGCAGGTTTCGGACGCAAGAGGAGTCGGGTCTCTCCAAGCCAAGAGCTAGAACTGTGGATGGGTAACAATGTTTACAAAACACACACACAAACACAAAAAATAACGTATAAAAAGCAACCTTCAAGCTTTCCAAACCGAAGGGTACCTGGGGTACTGTACTTTTGCACTGTTTACTTTTACAATGTAAGAGGTAAATATAAATATAATTTATGAGCGGTGTTGTCCCCTCCAGAGTAAGCCCCCCTTGCCCCCCCCCCGATGAGCAGGTTAGACTGGAAGCTGAACGTGGAACAACCTTCTCGTTTTTGATTTCAGTGCGACATGTCTGTTTGTTTTAAGTCCCGTTACTGGGCTGGGCAGCTGGGCAGCTGCTCCTACATGGTTGTTTGGTGACACCTGTGATATTTCTTTGTGCCAAAAAACCCACAAAAGTTTAAAAAATAAAAAAAAATAAAAAAAAAAAAAAGGGTGGGGTGGGAAGTGATTGGGTGGTTTGGTAAAAGCCCAACACATTTAATGCTTTATTTCTGTGTTTTCTGTAAATAAAAGTGCAATAAAACTGACCTGGGGGTGAATTTCAACTGAAAGACCTCAGTGACTGAGCCAGGGGTGGGTGGACGGACAGATTCTCTGCAGGACAAGGCTGGGGGGAGCCACACCATGGCCCCCCAGAGCAGCAGGGAACTGCGATCACCTCCCTTGGTGTGTGCAAGTTCACACCTGAACTGTGTCAAAATGCAAGTAGTTTAGCCAAAAGTGAGAACCTGTGGTCATTTTACAGACCTGAGAGCTTGAAGTGCTCATGGTGCCACCACGATGAGCCCGGCCCCATCAACCTGCCCCTCCTTGCCCCCCCGACCATGCCAGATGCTGTCAATACCAGTGTTGGCGTGTCCTGCCCTGGAGGACCAGAGAAAAGGGCTCAAGTTCAGGTCACAGAACTGCCAGAGTGAAAATGAGCAAACAAAAGGATGGTTCTGGCAATGCACAAGTTGTCCCCTCATGCACAGGGCTCCAAGGGAGCCCTGGCCATGCCAGGTCCATGGGCTGAGCAGGGCAGCGAGCAGCTGGACAGAAGAGTCTAGAACAGTTGTTAACCAGCTCCTCTGACCCACTGGGACAGAGTCCTTCAAACACCCCAACCCTCCAGGCACGTCCTACAGACCACCGGCAGCTGCGGATGGGAAGCCACTGGGGCCAGTCCCCAGGGGACAGTAACATCCCAGCAGTTTCTCATCTCTGATGCTCCTGGAGCCAGGGACCCACAGAGAGACGTGACCGCAGCTCATCACATCCACCCATGGCTACACACTCCCAGTGCTGGACCCGCTCCTCAAACAGGCACGTTTGAGCCACCCACAGCCCACCTACCTGGGCAGGTCTTCTCTCCGAAGGTGTCTTCTGAGGTCTGCTGCCCACCAGCTCCCAGCCCAAGCTCTGAGCTGGGAGAAGGTGAGACTGGGTGCTGCAGTCACACCTGCACACCCACCACTCTCAAATGAGGTGGGGAAAGCTGGGACTCTATGTGATTTTCTAGCACCCACAGCCTGGCTTAACATGGCAAACCTGCTCCAGCTGGGCTGCAGGACAGGTGAGCAGGGGTCACCTATCTGATGGCCTCTCTTCAGGGCTTGCAGCTGGAGCACCTCTAATTAAGCCGTGCTGTCTGCAAGGTGACATAGAATAGTGTGGTTGGGGTTGGAAGGGACCTTAAAGATCATCTAGTTCCAACCCCCCTGCCCTGGGCAGGGACACCTCCCACCAGACCAGGTTGCTCCAAGCCCCATCCAGCCTGGCCTTGAACCCCTCCAGGGATGGGGCAGCCACAGCTTCCCTGGGCAACCTGTTCCAGTGTCTCACCACCCTCACAGGAAAGAATTTCTAGTATCTAATCTAAATCTAATCTAAATCTCCCTTCTTTCAGTTTAAAACCATTACCCCTCGTCCTGTTGCTACACTCCCTCATAGAGTCCTACCTCCATCTCTCCTGTAGGCTGGCTCCAGCCCCGTGAGGTGGAAAGGGGCAACAGGGAGGTTCCAGCGAGGAGCAATGGGGCTCCAGCGAGGAGCAATGGGGCACCAGCACGCACGTGTTGTGGGATGGGCACCTCCTCCATCTGCCTCCCCACAGCAGGCATGGGGGAAGCTCCCAGGAGAACCCCCCCACCCTGGGCACCTCCACTCAAGAGCAATGAGGGTCTTTGCCCCGTCCTCTCCACCGCCAAACCTGCTCCTGCCACCGGCTGGGTGCCCCCCCAGGCCACGCTGCCCCCGGCCATGCCTGCGGGTGAGGATGGAGGAGCGGGGCAGGCGGCAGAGGTCCAGCCTCGTCAGCAACGCCGGAGCAGCTGGCAGCAAGGCACCAACCAAATAAATGGCTTGATTGCCCCGTTATTAGTTACTAAATTAATCCTTTTGTCAGCACTTAGCAAATGCCGAGCTGCTGCCTCCTGGCCTCGACCCAGTAAAAGGGACACCCCGATCCAGGGCTGCGATCCTCCCCGGATGAGGGCTGTGTGTCCCCAGGAGGCTGGCTCTGCCCTGGGTGAGGTGGCCAAGGTGGCCACCGTGCCTTCCTGCTTCCGGCCAGCCAGCCAGGGAGCAAAGGCAGAGGGGTCTGGTCGCCCCATGGGGCTCCGTGGCAGCTCTGGGGAGGGATGTCAAACTGCCTTCTCCTGCGGGAGAAAGAGGTTTTTCCTCGTTTCCTCAGCTGGGAAAAGTGGCCACGCAGACCTGCACGAAGGAAGAGTGGCTGAAGAGGCAGGACTTCCCATCTTCGGCTGCGGAGATGACACTTTCGGGGCGAGTCCAGCCATCCCCAGCCCGAAAGTCTTCTCGTGCGCTGGTCTTTAGACCAACGCGAGACATTTGAGTTTAGAAATCTCATCCAAACCGTCCTTACCCATTCCAATCGGGAAACACGCCTGCAGCAAAACGGCTCCCGAGTCGTGGTTGAAAGCCGTGTCCCAGTTTAAGCAGGGACGGAGGTTCTGCCCCGCTTGGTGCCTCATGTAGAGCCCTTAGGGGAGAGATCTGATTTCCCAAGGAATCTCTAACATCTTCCTTCA
>QJSC01027593.1:2446777-2528318 GCA_003697955.1 Calidris pygmaea | reverse complement strand
GGACCGACGGGTTTGGGTGGCCCTTTGGGTTGCCAAAGGGCTCCTCGGCCCCTGGAGAAGCAGAGTTGGGGCCCTGGCATCCGTCCCGGCGGCTCTGTGGCTCTCCCCAAGCCACCTCCACTGTTGTTTTCCCAAGGATGACTTTGCAATGGAGACACAGAAATGACCCACCCCCGGGGGACTAAGAGCCAACGAGAGAAGCCAGAGGAACAAAAAAAAAAAAAAAAAAAAGCGGGTTAAGAATTTCCACACACGAAAAAAAAAACACCAGGGGGGACAGAGAGGGGTGGAAGACATGCACTTCTCTCCAAGCCAGGGGGGCTGTGGGGGCAGAGTCACCCTCTCTGCCCTCCCAGCCAATATGAGCGTGGATGTTTAATGAAGGTCTCGGTGAGAGCTTTGGAGAGCTCTGTCCGGGGGCAAGACAAAAAGCTAAGGGAGGGGTAAAAAAAGAAAGTGAAGGATAATGAGGCCAGCAAAGGGAAGAGGGACATGCCTGTGGGCTCTCCTCTCAGCTGGGGCACATTCCTCGGGTATGGGGGACACCCAGATGTGGCGGGGCACAGGGTTGCGTGTAGGGCCACATCCCACCTCCACCACGGGGAGCCTGGGGGAAATCTGGGAAGGCAGGGGGTCAGGAGGATGCTGATGTGGGGCTTGGACCATCCCTTGGGCACACTGATCTAGCTAAATGGAAACAGCAAGCAATGATTACTACTATGGAAGCAGGGCACCAGCCAGGTGTGGGCCACCACCGCACACCAAAAACCTACATTTGTTCACTTTCCTCCTCATGCTCTTCCCTAGGACAACTCCATCACGTCCATCCTCTGATTCAGAGCCTGTCCCAAGAAACAAATTCCCTCCACACGCTCCCCGTTACCTTGCTCCCCGACTCTTACTCTCTCCTCACCTCCTCCTGTCACCAGTCCCTCCTCATCTTCATACTGTCACCCGAAAGCTGGTGATCTTCCTTGTACTACCTCCCTTCATCCTTCCCTCGGTGATGCCCCCCAACTCTTGTACCAAGTCCCCCCTGCCCAGTATCAATGGGATTTATGTACAATGGTAGTTTTTGCCCCTCTTACCACAAAGCTGGGGTGGGAGATGGGCTGCACCAGTGGCCCAGGTGGACTTTGAGGCGGCTGAAGTCTCGGTAGTGGGGGAAAGAGGAAAGACAGGGCATCCATCAGGAGCTGAGAACTTCCCCATCCGATTCAGGTCCTACCATTCTGCAACCAAAGCTGTCAGGAGGCATCTTTGCTCTTAGACTGAGAACATTGACCTTGTTTTTCTTCTGCTCTGGCTCCAAAAGTGCCCAAAAAAGCAGCCCGGGGCTGGGTCACCTGGGTGAACTCAACAGACCTAGCATACTAATAGAAACAGACTTTCCTGGGGCCTTTTGAGTCCTGCACAGTTATATATTCCTGAATGCCCATTAAATGGTGTGAGGCCCTGGTTTCGGAGTAGATTTAATCTTTTACCCGTACCTGCTAGTTTGCCCTCTTTTGCTATTTATGGTCCATGAGTTCCCCATTAGCTGGGCTCTAAGAACAGGGATTTAGGCTGTGAGTTCCCCTCACACCTCTTCTGCCCTTCTCCAGGCCACCCCGCAAGGAAACGGCAGTTCCAGACAAATGGAGATATTTACTCCAAGAACGCAGAGAAGAGTAGAAATAAGAAGATGGAAAACCCTCAGGACCCCCGTGGCCTTCCTTATCCCATTTCCCACCCCTGTTCTGCACACACGGTGCCTGCAGACAACGGTTTGGGAAGAACATACTGCCTCCTCCAGCCTGTGTAGGACACCTGCGAGCCAAAAGCATGACGAGCTTCCCATCACCTGCCCAGGGGTGGCTGGTGAAATAAAGCCCCTTAGAAACTATCTTCACAGAATCACGGAATTGTCAGAGTTGGAAGGGACCTTCTAGAGATCATCCAGTCCAACTCCCCTGCCAAAGCAGGGTTGCCCAGAGCACATCACTCAGGATGGCATCCAGGCGGGGCTTGAAGATCTCCAGAGAAGGGGACTCCACAACCTCCCTGGGCAGCATCTTCCAGGGCTCTGCCACCCTCACCAGAAAGAAGTTCTTCCTCAGATTGGAGTGGAACTTCCCATGTTCCAGCTTGTGCCCGTTGCCCCTCGTCCTGTCACTGGGAACCACTGAAAAGAGTCTTGCTCCATCATCCTTCAACCCACCCTTGAGATACTTGTAAACATAGGTGAGGTCTCCCCTCAGCCTTCTCTTCTCCAGGCTAAAGAGCCCCAGCTCTCGCAGCCTTTTCTCATCAGGGAGATGCTCCAATCCCTTAATCACCTTTGTTGCCCTACGCTGGATTCTTTCCAGTAGTTCCCTGTCTCTCTTGAACTGGGGAGCCCAGAACTGGACGCAGGATTCCAGTTGTGGCCTCACCGGCACAGAGCAGAGGGGCAGAATGAACCTCCCTCCACCTACTGACCACACTCTTCCCTGTGCAGCCCAGGATCCCATTGGCCCTCTTGGCCACAAGGGCACATTGCTGGCTCATGGATAGTTTGCTATCCACCAGGACCTCCAGATCCTTCTCCTCCGCAATGCTTTCCAGAAAGCTTCTCCTGCCCAAGGGGCGGGAGGGGCGGTTAGGAAGAAGAGTGTCTTCTGGCTCGATTGGTAAGAAACCATCTCTCTCTAAGAGGGCTGGTGACAGCACAGCTAGTTACGCACGGGCAGCTTTTAGCTCTGGGGTCAGAGCTGGCTTGAAGAGCAGCCTGTGATCTGGAATAAGGAACGCGAGGCGCTCAGGGAGAGGGGTGAGCAGAGAGCTCCACGCCGTGCAAACTGCCCTCCTGCTCCGCGGGGGCATCCCAGGCAAAGGAAGAACAGACGAGACCTCTTCTGGCCTTGCCAACCGCCACGAGCACCCCAGTGGAAGTGCAAGCACACATCAAGGCCTGATCTCTACTGCGAAACCGCTGCCTTCAGAGACAAAACCAACACGTCTGGGTCAGCCTGGCCTTCGCCAGAACAAAAGAGACAAAGCCAGGAAACGCACACGCGTACCGAGCGCCGTTTCCTTCTTCAGAAGACGTAGGTTAAACCACTCTCGTGCTCTCAAGAGGAACACGCCGTGGAGATCAGCCAACTTCTCGCTGCCCAGCGGAGGGTACGGCGAGAGGCTGACGCCAGCGGGACTCGCACAGGGACACAGAGACGTAGGTCAGGCCCAAAAACATGGATTTAATAAAGGTCAGAATGAAAACCGCTTCACAAGCCCAAGAACATTCAGCAAAAATGTTGGAAAGGGGGTGGGGTGGGGGGTGTTTCTACTTAAATATTCCCTGATGTCTGAGTCCTAAGCACAAGAGAGCAGCCAGGAAGCGCAACGGCCTCCGATGGGAAATGAAGATCGAGGAAGTTGGCTCCAGCGTCCAAAAGATAGGGCAGAGAGTAAACAAACCATAAATGGGAGAAAGGGGATTTTTTCACATTCCTTTGGTTTCAATAAACTATGCTCTCGGGCAACAGAGGGGAAAACATCCTCTAAAACATTGCTTTTATTTTGACCAGGACCCTCATCCAAAAACTATATGCTGGAAGTGCCGAAGATGACGGTGTGAACTCCTCCGCAGCAGTGGCACAGCTCGGTTCCCCTGGCCAAGGACATGCCCGTGGACTGACACACACGCACACGCTAACACAGATGCGTATTTATAAACCACAGCACAAGCACTGCTTCACTTCTCGATGCATCCAACACCTAACGACCTAGGCTAATCACCGGCCAAAGCCAGGAGCGGCAGAGTTAATGGTGGAGCCTGTGGCTTTCCTCATCCCGGGAATTACAGGGGGAGTGAGTATGTGTGTGTGTGTGTGCACACGTGTGCAAGTGTGTTTACAGGATGCCCCTTTGAGCATCACGGGCCAGGCTGAGGATGGCTGTGACTCCCAGGTGAATGCAGGTGTCTGGGGTGTCTGCAGCACTATGAGTGTGGGTGGGCTTAATTAGTGCAACACGGTCATTTAGAGGAGCCGGGCTGGAGCCCCAAGAGCAGCGTGAGGAGGAGGAGTTGCTGGTGCCCCACGCGGGCTGGCTGCCGCTGGAGCACACTCAACCCTTCGGAGAAGCGTCCTCCAACAGGCCACTCCTGGGGTCACAAGGAGAACCTCCCCTCCTACCCTGCGGCAGAACTTGGGTGGCATTTGGGAACAGGCTTGCTCGTGGTTATTAACGACGGCTGTGGAGTGAGAGCGTGGCCTAGAGTCAAAATGCCCCTGTTACAGATGGGGAAGCTGCCAGGACCTCATGGGTCAAACCCAAGGGCCCAGTTTGTGTCTCTGTGGAGCATCGCTACCTGTGCTTGCAGCATCACAGAGGCCTGGCAGATGCCACTGTCACCTGGGAAGGGGAACATACAGCAGCCTTCCTCCTCCCGCCTCTCAGCAAGAAAATTTATGCAGAAGCTGATGGCCTGGGACGTACGATACTCTTGTGTGGCATCATCCCTGGAGCTGCTCTGCTGAGCTTGTGGGTTCCTTCTCTGAAGGGTGCAATTCAGCCAGGGAGTAAGTGATTGGGAGCAGCTTGTGGGATGGGCCCTGCAAAGAAAAAAAATAAGAGGCGCAGGGCGGGAGGGAGGCTTCCCCCTCTTCACAGTATCTCTCCTTTGCGACAACGGGACTTTTCTCCTACAGTTCTCCGCCAGGCAGAGCCCCCAAACACACCTTCCAGAGCCGAGGGAAGGGGTGTTCCAGAGGCCGTCTTCCCAGCTGAAGCTGAATTTGACTACATCACCCACGCTTCAAGCAAGGCATAGTTCCTCCCCCTCCCCTCTTACTCCCCCCGCCTCCAGGCAGATGGAGCCTAACACCCTCTCCCACCCTCCCCTGCTTCCAAGAGCAAGAGAAGGGAGGAAAGGAACTGCAAGACAAGAGACAACAGCGCCTTGAAAGCCCTACGGAGCAGAGATGGTTCCCGGTAGGTGGTGGGAGTGAAAGAAAGGCATTGACAGAGGCTCTGTGACCTCCGAGCCAGGCAGGCGGTGCTGAGCAGGCTGCAGCCGGAGTCTGCTGGGGTCCTCGACCCTCCCTGAAGAGGCTGGTTCCAACCCGAAGAGGTGCCGTGGAGGGGGGGAGAGTAGGGGCAGGTTGATCTTTCGGAAGGGAGCTGCAAGGAGTGGGGTGGGGTGGGGTGGGGGGACGGGCAGGATTAGTCAGCCTTGTCCTTCTTCTTTGCGGTGAAAGGGACTTTGCTGGCCACCGCGCTGCCCACGGCTCCGACGCCGCCGGTCACCGCCGAGACGCTGCCCTTCACCAGTCCGACGCCAGCAGCGGGGACGCTGGTCACGGCTGTTTTGGTGAGCTCCAGGCTCTTGCTGCCCACCCAGGCAACTCCTCCCAACGTGGCCCCCACGGCTCCCCGGGTGATACTGAACAGGCCGCCCGTCACCCTCCAGATCACCCCTGCCTGCTGCTGCGGGTGGTCCTTGCTGGCATCTGTGGGGAGAGAGAGAAAAGGACAGTCAGAAGCGTCCACACCAAAGACCTTCTCCCTGGGCACCTCTTCCAGTCCAGGAGGGTTCTCCACCATGGTTCTCCCTCCTGTTATGTGCAGTTCCTCGCAGCCCCAGACCTCTCGGTGCCTGAAGGAGGGATCCCAGGCCTCCAGCATGGCAGGAGAGGACATTGGCAGTGTGACAGAGAAGGGAGGAAGGCCCCAAACACTTACAGCCCCAAACCTGCAACCCTTGACGCTGCGTTGCAAAGCAAATCCCACGAAGAGGAGACGTAATTCCCCTCCCCTGCGCGTTGGCCAACGCCGGTACCTCACCGAGAGTGATGCCAGCACTGGAGGCACCAACTGCAGACGGCAAGAGCTGACGTCTGCGTGGCCTGCAGGTCCTCAGAAGCATCTGTTTGGAGGCAGGTCCGCGCGGATGCGGGATGCAGGACCGGGGCACGGGCACAGACCCGCCTGCCAGAGCTGTCATCGTGCCAGCGCAGAGAGCGGACCGCAGCGAAGACACGGTGACACGGACGTCACCTCGGGTTGTACAAAGCCTCCGGAGATCTCGGCGAAGTGTTTAATAGTGTTAAGACAAGTGCTGAGGTTGCTACGCCACGTCGCTGCTGGTTTACCTGCGCCAACTGGACGGATAGACCCACCCCGGCTGCCGTCGCGCTTGCCCACCGGACTGCAGACGTAGCCTTCCCCGCTCGCCGCTTCTCGGGAGAGGGCTGAGGAGTCAGCTCCTTGCTCACGGGACCCAAACCTGACGGCTCTCCCGCCAGCCTCCACCCAGTCTTCTCCCCTGGCATCAGCCAGCGATGCCCCCCGCGCGGGCAGCGAAGGAGGAGCTGCTCTTTTTTGCGGGGAAGAGATATTTTGGATACTCTGACTTCCGATTCGCTGCCAGTTCCGTACTCGAGATGAGTAACTAATAATCGCGAAAATGCAATAAAGCAATCCTGGCAGGAAAAAAGAAGCAAGCACCAGCTGGGAATACAGAAGCCCTGGACCAGCAGCAGCCCTTCCATCCCACTACCTGCTCAGAGGAGAGGATGCAGCAGGAGGGCTTTAGCCCCCATACTAATTGCTCAACCCCATTTCCTGAGGAGCGGGGACATGGCAGGGATGGAAGCGGCTTTCTGAAAGCCTGCATAAAAATATGGTGCAGTTTTGCATCTGCAGAGAGCCCAGGATGGGGGCCGTGCAGAGCTCTGCAGAGGCTCCACCAGCACCCCAAAAAAGGGGCCATCTGCCCCGCACAGCCCTGTGCGCACCCGTCCCCCCCGGCATGGGACCAAAGAGGGGGACACCCCGGCTGTAGCATCCCCAGTTCAGCCGCCCGCTCAGACTGGGCTGCTCAGATGGACTCACCCCCAACCTAAGCAGGGGGACAAGCTTAATACAGCCGCCGGGAAGTAGGCGAGAGCTGCTGGCTTTCTCTTTTGAGATCCCAGCCCTCCCACCGCACTCTCCAACACTCTCAGCTCCCTTTTCTCTAAAGCTCCCTGCTCCCCGAGAAGAAAGCCCCCTCATTTATCCAGCCCGGCAGCAGCTTCCTTCCTCGATCGCTAATAACATTTCCAGGTAGCAAAAAAACCCCACTTTGATGTCTCCACCCACTCTCATTTCCAGGCGGGTCAGAGCTGACGCTGATGTATCCTGTGAATCCTTCCCAGCAGGGACCATCTTCCCGTTGTCGTGTGTAGGGTCTCCAAGCGCTGCTCGAAAACAAGCTTTTTTCTTTTCTTTTCTTTTTTTTTAAACAAACCAACCAGAAGTCTGACAGAAAACGCTCAGCAGCAGCAGGGCAGGGATTTTATCCTTGGAAGCACCAGCTGCCCCGGGGGTGCTGGATGCACACAGCTGAAGGGAGGACCTGACCTTGCCAAACAGATCAGGGCTGCTACCATTTTCTCTTAGGGAACAAATTAAGATGTCTTCAGATCCAAATTGCTAACTTTTCGGCACTTAACATAGGAGTTTGAGTCAGGAGATTTGATTCCTCTGGCTCCATCTCGAGCCAGGGAAGAGAAGGGGGCTTCTTCAGAGGAGGCTGCACACACTAAACTAACTTGGGGTGGCATGAATCTGAGTTAGGTGATGTGATGATCCTTTCCTCGTTATTTTTATGCTGCATTCTTCTAAAATTCTGCAGATTTTGGAGTGTTACCGGGAGTTATGGGTTTTTCCCCGAGCTTGACCCAGGCTGTAGAGAGCTCTCCTCTGGGCAGGTCTCAGGACAGTGCCTGTGAGGAGTCTGCTGTTCACCAGCTTTGATGACTTGGAATAAGTCTTGGGCTGCACAAGTCTGATAATCCGGGCAGCAAAAAGGAGTTTGAGAGGGGACAGTACAGAGTTTCTGGTGTAGTCTAAGCAGCTACAGTTCTACCTGGTATTAGACATACAGCTTTCACATTCCTCAACAGTTTCCCTATGTGTTTGGTTCTTCTCCCTCTCCTTCAATGCTACTGAGACTCCCCTTGGCTCCATTTCCCATTCAGTTGCATCCTCCCAGCTGCTGCACACAGCTTATCCCATACAGCCACTTGCATCTTCTGTCTTCAGAAGGAGGGAGGGAAGAACAGAGGGATCCAGAATCATAGAATCATATGGGGTTGGAAGGGACCTCTGGAGATCATCTAGTCCAACCCCCCCGCTGGAGCGGGTCTACCTACAGCATGTTGCACAGGAACTTGTCCAGGTGGGTTTTGAATGTCTCCAGAGAAGGAGACTCCACCACTTCTCTGGGCAGCCTGTTCCAGGGCTCTGCCACCCTCAGAGTAAAGAAGTTCCTCCTCATGTTTAGGTGGAACTTCTTATACTCAAGTTTGTGCCCATTTCCTCTTGTCCTGTCAATCCATGAGCCTTTAAAGCAGGACTCTACTCAGTAAAAATCAGTCTGGTCCTCCAAACAAACACCATCCTCAGAGGATGGCAGGTCTTGGTGTTCCCACTCCCAGGCCCAGGGAAGCAGGATCCTTTGCCTCCCATCAGAGGACCGCAATGCAAAAGCTCTGGGCATTAAAGACCTAATGTCGTGCTGAGCTGCAGAACCAAGAAGTCTATCAATACAGCAATAATCTTCCTGGTTCTCCCCAGGTAAACCTGCATCTGAGGCTACGTGGAACCCCTCTGCCTACGTTTCAGTTGACCCAAGGCTGCTGGAGCTGCCCAGCTCTCTGAACAACACTAGTGTGAAAATCCCTCAGATGATAGCTGGATGCCCGCAGCTGCCCCCAGGAGGCAACTGCAGATGAGATTGAGGGGGGCTGTTACTCTGCCAGCAGAGAGCTAAAAGGTATGGGAGAAAAGTGTCAGGAAATACTAATGAAGAAGGACAAGGACGAAGGTTCTTTCTGATTAAGCTAGGCAGAGACAAGAAACCTGCAGCACACTGGAGCACCAGTGCTCGCACGCTGCTTGCACACCTGGGCTGGCAGCCATTCTCACGGTCCTTCGAACTCCACGGGTAGCCCTAGGAAGGGTGGGAGGCTCTTCCAGCAGCTCCAACATAGACCAGAAGCTGTACCATAAAAAAAAAAAAAAAAAAAACCAAACAAAACTCAGGTTTGAATAGATCTGAAAACAGAAAGACATACCTTGTGACCCCGACCACAAGGGGCCACATCCTAACCTGGCAGAAGCTGAAATAGGTCGTATTTGTTCCATATTCTAGAGGATGTGTCGAAAGCTTTCTAGCCATCCCCGCTTAGTTTGTCTTCAGGACTGCAATAAACCCCACAGTAAGCTGTCATGTAAGATAAGCATCAGATTTACAGTGCAAATTAGTCTCACAGACAATGGAGTGAGCTAAGCATTTTGTTGGCACAGAGAAGCCCAGATTAAGGGCAAGAGAGAGAGCAGAGATGAAATACACAAAATAATCAGAGAGACAGACACACAGCCGGAGCAGGGGAACAATTCTGTTCCCCGGAGCCCGCTGCAGCCCATGCTGCTCATGAAAGCTCTTCACCATCTGCCAAGCCCTTTTTCCTTTCCATCGATGACCTGGCCTCTTCGAGGGTCCCTTCAGCTTCACTTCACCCCATGTCAGCTTAGAAGAGAAGAAGGAGGAGAAAAAGAGATGAATAAAATGCACTTTGGTATGAAAACCCTCTCTGGGCTGGGGTCAGCACCCCACACAACAGGGTCTCCTCCTCGGCCACAAGCCCTCCGTGGTCCCGCTGGCTTCCCTCCCAAGCAGGGGTCCTGCCTGCTGGGGCTCCAGACAAGCGCTTGGCTTTTCTCCTCTGATCCCTACAGCATCTGTGACTGAGGGCAGAAGCCAGATCAGTTTGTGGGCAATAACAGATACAACTCTCAAAGCTTCCACGGCGGCTCCTCCAGGGCTTTGCAACTGCGTTGAGAAGAAACGATGGCCTGCGCCGGTGCCCACTACAAATGGCACTGGCATTATTCTTCCCGGCAGTTGATACGGCCGGCAGGGAGAATTCTTTACTTCAAGAAGGACTTGTACAAGTTGCTCTTTCCTACCCACTCATAAAAAACAGCCCCAAGCCAGGAAAGCAGTGTCAGGGAGCAGCGCGGATGGTTTTGCATCTTTAGGACACTTCCATCCCTGCTGGGCCCCAGGCAAAGGAGCTGGGCTGGCTCAGAGACCACAATGTAAACAGCCCATGTCATCAGTCTGTCCCTCAGCAGACGTGAGAGGAAGGGATGAGGTCACCAGTTCGAGCCTGAATTACGCCTCTGGCAGCTATTAAGGGACCACTGGTGGATTTAGGCAGGTTCCCCTACCTAGAAAAATGTTTGGTCTGGAGGAACAAGGAAGGGGTGGAGGGTCAGCTACTCGCACAGTCTAGTCCCAGCTTTGCCCAGCTGATTTTTAAGCAACACTGAGCAAATCGCTTTGACCTTTACTGCCTCTGCACCACTGTGATTGAGAACGTGTGATTTTCTAAAAGCCTTGGTTATTGAGTCATAAAAAAGCGCGTATGGGAGAGAAGTTTCCAGCCCTGATGTTTCCTGGAGAAAAACCTGAAAGTTTGATTCAAGTGCACTCTTCAGGCTCTGAGAACCCCAAATGGATTATTGTTATTTTTAACCTTGTGATTTTTCCGAGCCTACCTCAATTTGAAACGCGTGGGGCTGGCACTGCCGCTCCTCTTCCCCTTCCGTAAAGCGAGGCTGAAGTTAATGATCCCTATTTCCTTGTATTGCTGTGCTGTCATGAAGGTTAATTAGGTACAGTTGGCGCGGGGCTTTAAGTGGGGAAATTGTATTTGTATCGTCGTGACTGGCGCTGACAGATTCCTGTTGACATTCGCAGCAGAGTCGCCCATGACGATTTCTAGTTTATCTCTGGAGAGGTTTCCAGTTTCCAGACAAGTCACAAAGGCAGGAGAAAAGCTTGCCCCCTCCCCACGCACACCAGCCGGCGGTTGTGGAGCCACAAGAGTTTATACTGTAGCTGAGACTTGGGTGATATCCAGCGTTGGAATGGGCTGCCCAGGGACGTGGTTGAGGCACCATCCCTGGAGGTGTTCAAAAGACGGGTTGACGTGGTCCTCAAGAATATGGTTTAGTGATTTTTTTTATTGCTTATTTCTTATTTATTTTTTTGTCAGAGTTAGGTTGATGGTTGGACTAGATGATCTTTAAGGTCCCTTCCAACCTAGACGATTCTATGATTCTATGATTCTACGAATACTCCTGTCCTAGCACAAGCAGCTGAAGCAGGTACAAACCGCTCTGACCCTTGGATACAAATGAAATCTCGCTGTGCACGTTCTAGCAGGGCCCTTCTTCAGGGAATGGCCAACACTCTCTTGAGGGGAGACCTTATTGCTCTCTACAACTCCCTGAAAGGAGGGTGTAGAGAGGTGGGAGTCGGTCTCTTCTCCCAAGTCACAGGCAACAGGACTAGAGGAAACAGCCTCAAGTTGTGCCAGGGGAGGTTCAGATTGGATATTAGGAAAAAATTTGACACGGAAAGGGTTATCAAGCATTGGAATGGGCTGCCCAGGGAAGTGCTTGAGGCACCATCCCTGGAGGTGTTCAAAAGACAGGTTGACATGGTGCTTAGAGACATGGTTTAATGATGGTTTTTTTTGTCAAGAGTTAGGTTGATGGTTGGACTAGATGATCTTGAAAGTTCCCTTCCAACCTAGATGGTTCTATGATTCTTCCAGGTCTCCTCCACGCAGCTGGACGAGGCTGAGCTGACCCTCGTGGGGCGCAGCTGTAGCGAGCGTTTACAGCTGAGCTGAAGGAACAGCCCCGCCACATCCTTCCTGGCATTTTAGGATCAAAGATCCAGATCCCGCAGTGTTAAAGGGAGCACTGCAAAGCCTCTGCTCTTTAAGCACCCCCTGCTTCACTCCTGCCAGCAGTCCCACGCTGCAGCTGGTTGGAGATGGCTTCCCAGGCTCCCCAGCCCTGCTCAGCCCGGGGCGCTGAATGCTACACACCAAGACGGCCGCCACCAGCAAAAAAAGCCTAGAAATGACACATGGAGTTTAGCCTTGGAGTTATTAACTTTAGCTCCGTGATCAGCAAGGCACACTTTTTCACCTCTCCCTGCAACGGGGTTGCTGGGGAAGCTGCTGCAGGCAGCAGAACCAGGGCAGCTGTCTCTGCAGCCCCGCTCACCCCAGGGCTCCTTACTGCCACGATGAGCTTTAATTGTTCCTCGCACACACCTCAGGAGCAGTATTAACTGCTGAAGCATCTACCTTGAAGCGCTGAGAGACAGGGTTCAGGAGGGTAAACGAACAGTGATACGGAGTGGCTTGTTTTCCTCCCCTGAGCCCTGACTCTGGAAGCGCCAGGCTCGGAGCTGCTCGGGAGTCTTCTGACTGGTCTTGTTGGGAAGCAACATGTCGCCAAACCAGAAACTGCTTGTAAAGACACGGTGGTATTTGTTGAAACTGCCACTGAAAAGAGAATTCAGGGAGATCAGCCTCGGAGCAGCTAATAACCCAGCGGTTAAACCTTTGACCAGCCCTGAGTTGGCCAACAACACTCCCCAGCCTCATGCACAGCGTTAAATGGCCCAAACAGCACCTGAATGTCTTCTTCACTCTTTTTGTTGAACTCTTTCACTTTGCAAGAAGAGGTATTAATCGGAAGAGGAATATAAACCTGACCTCTCACTTCCCAAGCGCTTTCATTACCAGAGCCAAGATATGCCCTGAGACGGGTTTCTTGTTCTTGAAAAAAATTAGCAGTTCCCTTGCCTTGCCCTCCTGCAAAAGAAGACCGTTTTCTTGATCCAGAAATATCTCTTTCATACAGACTGTAAGGAACAGCCAGAGTCCCCCTTCAACCAAGATTCCCTTGGATGCTGTTGGTTCTTAATTCCTTATTTCCCCGCTAGGTTTACGAGACCTCAGCTACTCTGGTGGTGTAGACACGGTCTCTAATGATGCTGAAGACCAGGAGAGCCCACAGCCCAGAGGTAATGCTCCTTCTGCTCTAGAAAAACACAAGTGAGGTGCAGGATAGAAAGCATCGTCTACTAAGAAGGACGTGGATAGGCTAGAAGCCTGGAGAGCCAGCATTATTGCTGACCTGTTGGATAACAGCTACATCTCCTTTGCTTCCTCTCCACCTTACTGGCCTGTTTCAGCCATGGGTGGTGAAGACAGGGCGCTGGGGATCCCCCATGGCCTGAAGCGGGGCGGGCTGGCAGGAGTCCCAGCTCTGCCAAGCTCAGCAAGCTGAGGAAGGCAGGAGTCCACCCTTTGCAGAGGGGAAACTAATGAGCACTAACCAATTGGCCTCATGGTGCTTCTTAGAGACAATCTCCCAGCTCCTGCTGGCCTACTTAACCTCTCATCTCAGAGTGCACACGGGGACCAAGTCCTCAAAAGGTTGCCATCCTCTGATATAGATCACGAGTGCTTAAGGATGAGGACTCGCCCTTTTTATGGGCTTGTACAACAGCTGCCTTAAGGAGACCCTCGTCTCATTCAAAGCAAATGTCATCTCCCACCACAGTGTATCGGCTGTAAGAAAGATGAGCCCACAGGAGAGTGCTAGAGCAAAGTTACAAGTGGCACTGCCCACTTAGGAAGAAAGAAATCTGGACACACCATTTCTATCTCCATTGTGACATCTCTTTCTATCAGTGTGGAATATACGCAGAAGGACAGGCTTTCGCTACTGGCCAGACAGGTCGCTAAACACCTACAGGATGTCTCACAGAATCACATGGGGTTGGAAGGGACCTCTGGAGATCATCTAGTCCAACCCCCCTGCCAGAGCAGGTCCACCTAAAGCAGGTTGCACAGGAACTTGTCCAGGCAGGTTTTGAATGTCTCCAGAGAAAGGGACTCTACCACCTCTCTGGGCAGCCTCTTCCAGGGCTCTGCCACCCTCAAAGTAAGGAAGTTCCTCCTCATGTTTAGGTGGAACTTCTTATATTCCAGTTTGTGCCCACTTCCTCATGTCCTATCCCTGGGCACAAGGCCACTGTGCCTCAAGGCCACTGACAGAGTGGAGAGATGATCCCAAAAGGCACAGGATTTCAGCTTTCTCCAGGGAACCATGCACGGTGGCTGCTTCCTCCCCACCCACGCCAACCTCCAGGTCCTGTGAGAGGGGCATCAGGGCAGGTATGAACAGCAAGGGACAGCCATCAGCTGGGCTATACCTTCCCTCACGCTTCTGTTAAAAGCATCTGAAGTGGCCATCAGACTTTGTTTGAAGTTTATGTCCCTCTCTGCCTGCAATTTCCACTCTCTGTTCCACCGACAAGCTCTTCAGTCAGTCAAGAGGCTTGCTTAAAAGCCTGGCAAGGAAGAACACATAAAGCTTCACCAATGGCTCCTTCTCCTATCGGAGTCTCATCGCTGAGACACGGAGATCTTGGATCACGAGGACTGGGATCACCTCCTGCTGCAAATATGGACTCTTGATCTCACTTGGGGATCTGTGGGTGGAACTGGAATAATCAAGTAGACTCAACAATTTTCAGTGGCCTCAAGCTTTAATGGTCTGAGGAGGAGAGCTTTCAGACATGAAATTTTATTCCTTACAAACAGCTCCTCCTTGCTTTTGTGCCCAGGCTGGAGAGACCATCATTTTAAGCTGGCTCTTTGACCCATGCTAGCTCAGCTCTTGTCAGGGCACATCACCTACTCTGTCAGTTCTGTAACAGTGGCTGCACATTCTTCACTGAGCTGCTTTCAGCTGCTTGTGATAGCACCTGGCACAAAAAGACCCCAAAAGAATCAGAGGCTCTTGTTAAACAGCCTTGTTAATTCAGCTCTGATAAAGACACGGGAGGAAAAAAAAATAATCAATATTTGTAAAATGAAAAAGGACAAAATCCATAGAGAAATAAAGGTCATTTTCACGGTTCTATGAGGCCCTTACAAACAATGGAGAGTAAATAACATAATCCAAGCTTATGTAAGGAATGACTTTTCTTCCATGCTCTAGTGCTAGCCAGTGGATTTTAAACAAAGGCAGACCCAGCTAAGCCTCCTCTGTCCAGTGAGGCTAGGAGTCCTTCCCACCACAATTATTGCTAAAACACAATTTATCAAAAAGTGCCCGAAGTTTGGTCTCGGCAGCAGTTTGGGAAGGGGCACGGGAGTGAAAGACAGTCAGGTCTAACCAGCTCCAAGCTGCCAAGATCAGGCATCAAAAGTCTGCTCTGCTCGTTCATCAACTGTCATGAATATTTTGTGTACTCTGCCACCTTGTTATTAAAGGCTTACTCTCCCTACCTTATGGAAACACATGATTGTCACTCAAGCATTTTACAGCTGAGATAGCTGAGAATTTGTCCAAAACCACTCCCAGTAAAGTTGGGAGCATGTCCTGCCTCGCTAATAGGGGAGGACCCAGGTTCAGGCATTTCCCCTTCCCACCCCTGGAGCAGCTGAGCAATGGATGCTGATGCTTTCCAGCAAGGACCCCTGGCACCACTGAGAAATCCAGCAATTCCCCATTTATTCTGATGATGTGCTCGCCACCACTCCCCAGGGCACGTGGAGGAACAGCAGAGAAAATGGACGAAAATGCTCAAAAAATGCTCAAAAAGCAAACCCACAAATTTTAACTGGCCTATGGTCCGAGTGAAGATATTTTGACTCAGAGAAATGACCCGTTCATCCCAGAGGCTATCTGGGAGTCTTTCTGTCCCCCCTCCAAAGGATAACAAGGCAGTTAAGCTAAGAGCTGCGTGCTACAGAAGCAGCTGAGCTGAGGATTTACTGGGGAGGCAGGAATATGCTCGCCTGCTCATGCTTCAAGCCACCAGGGCCTCTGTCATTCTGCCGGCGGTAGGTGTTCCATGGCACAGTCTCAAAAACTCGTTCCCCCACCTCAGCTGCCAGGGGGAGAGCGCTGCAGCCAGGAGCGGGCAGGTTCGCTGCCCCCGGGAGCAGATGAACGGGCAAGAGCATCCCTCCCCAACAGCCAGGCGGGCAAGGAGGGGAAGGACAGGAGCCATGGGTGCCTCGGACGATTAGATCTATTCCGGCACAAAAATCACACCCCGGCTCTATGCCCCAACCTCTCCTGTGTCCCCCTTGCCCTCTGTGGCTTTGAAGCGAGCCAGCCGGTCCCAGCCGCTGTGCTCCTGGGTGAGCCTGCCACCTGGAAACCTCAGCCCCGGGTGCATAAATTAGAGGTAGCACTAACGCTGCCCGAGGAGACATCAAACCTCCTCCTCCTCCTCCTCCTCCCTGCGGCACAGACAAAGAGCTGCTGCTGCTTAGGAACGTGAAGCCGCAAATGTGACAGTTCCCTTCGCTTCCTTCCATATTCATGCTCTTGCTCTTTCCAGGGCAGATTTCAATTTGGCACAGCAGGGATCCCAGGCGCACTTGGCTTCCCGGTGACTACTGAAGGGCTCAGCCCAGTGCTGCAGGTAAATCGGATTTCTTCTTTGACACCACAGCAGAACTGCCACCGAGCCAGGGGCCAGTTTGGCCCTCGGAGGCGCTGGGATATCTGGGCCTCCCTTCGAGATGAGCGTTTCATATAGCTGGAGGAATATCTGGAATGAGAGAGCCTCTCACCCACCTCCTCAGCGCAGCCACCAGCTCAGCCCTACACGCTCAGCCTCTCCTGGGAGGTCTACCTAAGCTTGCTTTCCTCCACTGCCAGGCAGTGATAAATTGGCTCCACTTCATCTGCTTCAGATAGGGAGGACCCTTGGCTTTCTTCTGAGCCAGTCTTGACTATAGCTTGGGGTTTCCCCTGTCCGGTTAACCAGTCTTCTCCAGGCAGTGACAGGGGATACCCCAAGGGATATCTATCCAGGGATAGGACAAGAGGAAATGGGCACAAGCTTGAATATAAAAAGTTCCACCTAAACATGAGGAGGAACTTCCTTACTTTGCGGGTGGCAGAGCACTGGAAAAAGCTTCCCAGAGAGGTGGTGGAGTCTCCTTCTCTGGAGACATTCAAAACCTGCCCGGACACGTTCCTGTGCAACCTGCTCTGGGTGGACCTGCTCTGGCAGGGGGTTGGACTAGATGATCTCCAGAGGTCCCTTCCAACCCCATCTGATTCTGTGATTCTGTGACCATGAAGTACCAGAATCGTACTGCACGCAGGCAGACAGCCCCTGCTCTGTTTCTGGTCCTCCTGAGGAGTGTCCAGCCTGCAGTGCATCTCTATGGCACTGGGAGGAGGGACATCAAACAACCTCCCACCGCTTTCAGCAGGACCTTCCCCAACTCAACGACGTCCCTTCAGCCTGGTGAACCCAGTTCCCAGCAGGGATTTCATGCGAGGCCAGTACCAGAAACACTGCTGATACTTCTGCTCTCATCCACTTTACCAACTGCTGAAAATCCTCCCATGTTCCTGACTGGGATAGGGATGAGCTGGGGAAGGCTGAAAGCCTGGAGAACCTGAGACCCATCCGGGATCACTGCCCTTTTCCAGTACCTACCTGTGTTGAATCAAAGCCAAGGAAAGCCACACTTTGCTGTTTGAGCAAAGGGCTCAGTGGAAAAATTCAGCTGGACACCTACAGCAGCCTTTTGGGTCTCCATGTTAAGGCAACATCTACTGTCTTGATTCTGTAAAGCAGCCCAGCCTGGCAACGCTGTCACGCCTTTGCTATCGGGAGATGAAAAGGCAACATCACCCTCCTCCACAGATTCCCCTTAAATTTTCTTCTGTGGTTCTGTACGAACGGGAAGCAACAGGGCAGAACGATTGATTCCTTTAAAAATGAGGGAGTATCCAAGGATGCTTTAAAGTACCACAGTACAGAGCTTAGGGATCTGTGTGTCAGGAACCTTCCCAGCTTTCACATCAGGGTGCCCAGCTCTGCGTGTGGTCCACGTGCATCAACATGCTACCCTCATTCATTATCCCTCTACAGAATAAAACCTTCCAGCTCCCGACATGCCACACTCAAGCTTGGCTGGTGTAACCATTACAAAAACTCATTTGCACCTTTATTTTCCTCCCTTTGTTTCCAATCAGATGCATACAGGGAACGACTGGAGTGACATGAATCTAATCAGAGGCTGATGCCACATCAGAAATCCCATCAAGCTATCTTCCAGTCCCAACAGGCCCTCCACTGAAATAAAACATCTTGTCACGGCCTGGAGAACCCCTGTGTCCATTGTGTCCCCAGCAGGGATTCTTAATGGTCTCAGTAGCCAGAAACTGGGTTTTATTTTAGAAAGTACAAGCACAAATCCTTTCTATTTAAATACCCTCCTCGCACTTAATGCTGCATTTCTGGACTTTTTTTTTCTTTTTTTTTTTTCCTAGCAACAAACCAACTCTGCATGAAGGAACCCCAGGGAGAGAAATCTTAATTGTCCAACACCATTAGAGCAGAGCCCAAATGGCCTAGGAGACCCCGCACGCGCATTTCACGCCTGCTGTGCACAAGCACGCATCTGCTCAGGCGAGAGCGGCGGCAGCAGGACATCTGCAGTCCTCTTCCACCTTCAGCCAGAACGGCCTAAAGGACAGGCTTCGACCCTCAGACGCCTTCACCTTGGAAAATCCAGCCGACACCACCAACCAACCCCAGCCCCAAGGCTGCAGAATTCCTAAATGCTGAGCCCCGCTGCTGGAAGACACGCGGGTTCCCATCCCCACCTTCCGGATTTCTGCTTAGGGAGTTTTTCTGAGCTTCCCACCGCCGAGTTCGAGCCCCTTTCCAGCTCGGGGCCATCCCGAGCACAGATAAGAAGCTCTCTGCTGAGCACTGAAGGCCTCTCTTTCCCCTACAGCAACAACTTGGCTGGCTGAACTCGGGCTGGCTGATGGCAGCACCTGGATGCCATCCAAAGGCAGTAGGTTTCTCGCAGCTGAATATGCTCAGTCCCTCTCCTAAGGCACAGTCTCCATTACACAGCGATTGTTTATGACCCCAATTATCTCCCAGAAGCTGGTCCTTGCCTGCAGTTAATAACCAAGGCTAAGTGATCAACCGTTAGAACTCCAGCAAACTGGTTGTTAACTTCTCCGCCGACCAAGTTCAGGGTCTTTTACCGCTGTTAGAAACTCAGATTAATGATGCACAACAGAAATGAACTCCCCCGTGACACAGGTAGGTGAGGGGGAAAAGAATCACTCCTTTTTCCTGCAGGTACCAGCTGAGCAGGGAGGAGACGAGCCCTCCTTTAACTCACTTCTCAGCCTCCCCTGACGTCTGGGAGATGACAAAGAACATCTTATTTTCAAGAGTACTTCAAAGTTTTCTTGGGACCTGGATCACGTGGGCAGATCTATACATACAACGGGCTCGCTCCCTGGAAACTGCTTCCAGAGAACTTTACCAAACTGCAATTCCTACCCTCGTGTTTCAGACTCCCAGCAGTTAACAAGAGCACGAGATCTCACCTCAGAAAGAAAGGCTGTGCAGACCCAGCGTGCGGCGCGTAGAAACGGATCGCAGGTTTCAAGGGGACATCTATGTCCAGTAACAAGGCTTATTGTCAGCCTTTCCCAACCCTCTCCTTGTGGGCTTATCTGTAAAGCAGCTCTCCAACAACTCATCAGAAAATGGTAGTCTGAATTCAGAAAAAGCTCATGCTGCTTCCCTTTCACAGCCCTTTCTTGTCCTCGGAACGCTAATGGAGACCATCGCTCACAGGCTCACAAGGGCCACTAGGTATCTTATAGGACATAATTTTCTCAAGAGATGCACCAATCCCTACTCCATAAAGCATGGAAATCTGATTTTGGGGAATTACCACCGTGGTCTTGGGCAGCCAGTCTGTCCCAATCCATACCAAGACACTTGGAGAGCACCAGAAAAACAAACCCAGGCAGCGCAGCTGTGCAACCGTGGGGCTCTGGGACAAACGGACAATGACACAGGAAGGAGAAGAGTGGCTAGAACACGAGTAAGGACTCCTGGCTGGCTATGGAGTTGGTGCCTACAAATGACTTCGGGTGCAACAAGCTCAGTGCCTGAACCTTGGAGTGTGACTGTCTCCTCCTGCTGCCACAGGCACGCAGGGAACAGGGGAAGGAACGCGGCACTGCTCGCTGAAAGGTCTTCTGCAGCCAACCTCTCCTGCTCAGATCCCTGCCCCTCCTCCAAGGAGTCAGTGCTGGGACAGCTGACATTAAGGAACCCCTCCATATCTGCCATGTGCTGCCCAAAAGTCATTTATTCTCTTGCCACTCCATGCATCAGCTTGAAAAAGGCAGATAAGGAAGCAAACCGTCGGGAACAAAAGAGGGCATCTTTCCCCATCTGATCAACTGCTGGGTGACAGAAGACCACAAACGTGTGTCACCATGGGTGAGAGGATGGAACAGGAACCAAACTTTATCACCTCCTCCTTTTTGACAGCACATGTTTCCTAAGGTGTGGTGAAGCTCAGAGGGAAGGTCAGGATGTGACAGTTTACAGTCCCATCACTCCAAAGCCTCATTTTAAGGGCTGTAACTACAGTTCATCAACGACCAAAGGCCTTCCTCTGAAGGACGCTCGGCAGAGCTGCACATGGGGGCCCGTCACCCGCGTGTCGAAGTGCCATCACCCGGCAACGCAGCAGTCACAATGCCCCAGGGCAGGATAAAAGGGAGCATCCTCCTGTGTCCTGCTGGCCAGGGGACAGCCTGAAGACACCCGAGAAGAAATCCTTGAGGAGCTGGCAGAATTAGCTGGAGGTGGTGAGGAAGGTGAGTGGGGCCACCTTCAAAGCTCATCTGAGAGACGGAAATCCTTTTCAGCTGGATAGCGGTGGCAAGACCAAGGGAATGCCTTCTTGAGGCGCACTGGAGAGCTCGTTGTCCTCATCCCCCATGGATGGAGCCGTAAGAAATGGGATGCAGAGATGTTGCCAGGGGTCCCAGTGCTTTGGAGCACCCACTGGTGACCGGCCAGGCACGAAAAGGGTTCTTGTCCCCAAGGTCAATCAGGCTGGGGGAATGCAGCCACTCTCAGAAGCCCCTGAGATGGCTCCAGGTTGAGGGAGAATAGGGCTTGGCCATCTCCTGGGAGGCATGACCAGCCTGTAGGACGAGGAGGCAGGTCTCGCTCACATGCTCAGGGAACAGCCGATCACCAGCACTGGGCTCAGGAAGGAATTTTCCCCCGGGGCACATTGGCACTGCTCCCCGGGGGCTTTTTGACTTCCTCTGCAGCATCGAGCATGACCACTTGTCAGGGCTCCTCTGCTCCATTTTGGCTGGGTTACCGCCTGCTGCTCATGCACCACGAAGATGGTCTCTCGTGCCCTGCGGCTGGGGAGAAGAAGGCTTTTTTTTTCCCTGCAAGGTGGGCTAGCAAATGTCCCCGGGGTTTGTTTTTTTTTGCCTTCCTCTGCAGCACTGAGCAGGGCCCCTTGCCAGGGCTCCTTTGGGCCATTTTGGCTAGAAGCCTGCTGCTCCCTCTCCATGAAGGTGGCCAGGGTGGGGGGAGGCTTTCTAGACCCCCAGGCAGGCCCCCATGGGTTGCTTCTTGTCCTCTGTAACGTTGAGCACAGCCCCTTGCCAGGGCTCTGTGGAGCAGATTCTGTGAGAGCCAGGTGGGGACGGATGCCTCTGTGCCACCAGCAGATGGTAAAGGAAGTCCCAGTGATGGTCAGAGGAAGCACCAGATTTTCTGGTGGTGTGAAGAAGGGTTCAAAGACCACCCTGCACTGACCAAACAGCACTCAAAGGGCGGAACGTTGCCTGCAAAAGTTTGCTGGTGCTTCTTCTGTCCTGCCCAGTCCATTCCCAGCCACAACCCCTATAACCGTGAGGACACGGTGACACTTCCTAATGAAAGCGGAGCACTATTTATGGTGCCTGTGGCTGCCACCAACAGAGAAGCTCTGTCAGCAGAGACCCCAGCACCCAGCCGCCCCACAGAGGCACCCAAAGGCTCAACTGCAACAAGCACAGACAAATGCTTGTGGCGTGAGGCCATGCCTGTAAGCCAACGGCCACCGGCTAGTGACCACCTAACAACTCACCGTGAGCCTGCATGGTCCGGAGGGGAGCTGAGTCCTCCACTTCTCGTCCTCCACCAGGGCTTGGCAAGAGAGACACGGCCACCGCCCCCAGAGACTGCTCAGGCAGTTTTAAAAACACACTCTTTCATCGTTATGCACGGATTTACTTATTCATGTATTCTCAACAGCAGCGCTAACGGCCATAATTGGATCCATTACTGGGGTTATTAGAGCTCTCAGTCACTGCCTCCCCGGCCTCGCGCAGTTCCTGGGGAAGAACAAGCAGGGCAGAGGCACGGCCAGCGGCAGGGGCTTTCAAAATTCGTTAAGTTGTTGCCGTGGCAACCCAAACAAAAATTTCTGGCAGGGCCCCGCCATGTGCGGGGAGCTGTAAACTTCTCCATTTGTGGAAAACACTGGTCATGTCTCTGGAAGGGAGGTGGAGGGAAGGCAGAAAGAAGGGCTCTTTTCAGAGACTGCCGGAGCAAGAGCCAAAAAAATGGTCCGCTCGCAAATTTATCCTGATGGCAAGCCCTGATGACGGTTGGATTCTGCATACCAGAGCTTCCCAGGAGCCAGTGCACCGAGACAGGGCTGGCGTGTATGGAAGAGCAGTTCTAGGTATTCAGCCCAGCTGGTCTTGGCTGCCAGGAAAGCCACCGAGCCGCTGGGCAGAAACAGGCAGCGCTGGGGTCCACGGGCTTCTACCTTCACCTGCCTCCTCGGCCCCACAACCCATCATGCGTCTCCGTGGAAAATGGAGCCGGCCTGGGAATTAGCTTCCATTGAGCTGACAGACTGTGGAACACCAAGCTTTCCTTCCATAAACAGCGGGGAATGGAAAAGCAGCGGTTAGGTCTGGAAATACTAAAATTTGGATAGAAAGACTGAACCTGATCTTAGAAAACGCAGTAAGTTTTCAAGATGCTCAGTTTTCTCTGAATGGTCAGGATGGGAGCAGCCACCTTGGATGAAATGTCACTTATCCTGGCAAACTTCAGAAGGTGTCCACTACTTTAACATCTCAAGATGGGTTGCAAACCCTCAGGTTCAGCATCTTATGTTCACGTTTAGTTACAATGCAGAGTCAGCGTCGATTTAATGTTGACAGATTTAAAGTTGACTTAGGCTAAACAAGCTGCGTTGTGCCACCTATTTAATTTTCTGGGAGATTCCCCAGTTCATGTCTGAGCCTGCTTAGCCAGCAAAGTCCAAGCCCTCCTGCCCCCCCTGCCTTTCCCGCTCAAGGATCACGGCTGATCAGTTTACTACTTCTGAAATAATTAATTTAGTTCGGAAACTCAGAACAGCACGGATGCCGGATGCGAGACGCTGAATTCTCCCAAGTTTAGTGCAAAGGTTGGAGCTACCAAATGGGCACTTTGCAAAAAAAGGATTCAAGAGTGACAGCGGGTGGTGCCAGCAGAAAATTTGCCAACTGAGAGATACTGTACAGGCAAAATGATTGATGAGGGTTTCGGTTTTTTTCTCCGGAGTCAGCAGCTTAACTACGAAGACTTTATTGCAAGTGAGATTCGCTTGGTGGGACCGATTTCCACTGCCAAAGGAGGAGAGGAGAGGACGGGAGGACAAAAAGACAGGGGGCAGGCGTGGGGTCAACATCCAAGTGGCCCCCATTGTAATGCCACCCGTCTCCTCTCCTCTGTCCCCTGCTGCCACCGCGGCGCGTGGCTTCCTGACCCTGGCCCGCACGGCTCACACGACTCCACTGCATTAATGACCTCGGCGAGAATTTTTTAAGCTGACTGACAGCGACTTGGAAAGAAAAAAAAAAAAAAAAACCACCAAAAAACCCCACTCAGGAGCTATGAAATTGCACCGTTGCCAAAGGGGAGCTTGGCGCAGGGCAGGGGAGAGGCGCCGGCGGGGTCTTTAAATAGGGACCCCGGCTCTGCCCCCCCCAGCATTAAGGATCCTGGCGAGCCTCTGAGGTCAAGGTAAGAAATGAGGACTTGCAAAGTGCAGCGAAACTTAAGGCCTACAATACAGCTCTAATTATCCTCTTAATCAAAGTGAAAAAGCCTCCAGTTTTGCAAATCCAGCCAAGCAAAAGGCTGCGAGTTCACAGCTCAGTCACTTAACTCCCCCACTGCCCTACAGGCTGGAAAGCCAAGGAATAGGAAGTTTTGAAAGGCTTCGAAATCTTACTCCACCTCCTCCAAGACCTTCTACCTTCATTCCTAGCCTACAACGCCTGGATAAGGACTTGTTAACAACAAGGGTTAGAGAAGAAATGCAAGGCGTTACCTGTCTGCAGCTGTTAAAATCTTAAATCTGCAGTATATGAATGTTGTTTGTGTAGACAAAAATCTTTTGTTGGCACAAACATCACCTCAATCCATAGTTCTGTCACCCACTGAAGTGTATGGCATATATCAAAACCTTACATATTTTATTCTGGTCAATGGAGTTCACGGTGTGGTTACTTCTTGTGAAGAACAGAATTTTCTTCACTGAAAACTACTTCTTCTAAAGTAGTTTTCTTCTTTGAGACACACAGACTTTGGTTTAAATGCTACAGTAAGGGAGAAAAAAAAAATATCAGTCTATCAAACAAGAGAAAGGTAGAACACACACAGATCACTTCTCAATTTCCAGAGTCAGTGATGCAGTGAAGATATATGTTGCCGGAGAACAGGCTTGTCACTGGCTCTGGGTGGTGAAACATCAGCAGCAGTTAAGGTTGGCTGGAAAATTTTCACTGTGCACACGTGACAATTTTAGTCTTGACGTTAGAGTTAACACCCACATCTGAGCATTTCCAAACTTCCAGGCAGTCCTAGGCCTTGAGAGAACAGCCTGCTCTCCTAAGTTAGAACCCTATCGAAAGTTTCTCTTTAAATTCATAATTTTGAGGGGCTGGCCGTTTACTTAGAAACTCCTTTTAATTATGAAAGCTAAGTAGCAGAAATTATTCTGAAGGCTACACATATGATATCTCTGACCCTGGAGATATCAGAGATGGAGACTTTTTTTCAGGCTGATCTTCCCCCGTATGCAAATATAAAACCACAGGATCATCATGTTCAGTCCTCCACGGTCAGGTAAGGTAGTGGAGGTGCCACAGCTTACCACAGCTAAGCATACTGTTGGATTCTCATATAGGTAACCAAATCCCATCTTAGAAACAGCTTATTTGCTCCGTTACTCTTAGTTGGATATCTAAAATCTTACTGGTCTTCTGCTTAAGAAACTTAATTTGCAGCCTCAATTTATTCATGGGCCATTTATACCCATTTCCTCTTGTGCCAATGCTGTCTTTTAGTTTAAATTGCTCTCCTCCCTCCCTGGTGTTTACTCCTCTGATGTATTTATAGAGATCATTCATATCTCCTCTCAGCCTCTGTTTTGCCAGATTAAACAAGACACACTCTAAGAGTCCTCATGCATACAACGGATTCTCCGTGGCCCCCACCGTCCCAGAAACCTTCCTCTCCACCTACACACCACTCTCACGCCACCTTATTTTTTTTTCATGTGGGTATTTTGTAGTGTGGAGAGAACTGGCCAAAGTCAGTACTACCTTCTCCCTAAAGGGACAGCGTGCCTTATACAACCTAGGACTGCGTTGGGTTTTCAGTATATTGATAGGATAATTTATTTCATTAACTAACTTACTCTAGTCCTTCTCTTCCTTCAAGCCCCTAACGAGCTATCAGCTTTCACCAGACATTCTCGTTATCAGTCCTTAGCTGTACAGGGTTCTTTTGGGTACTATTAAAAATTGTTACATTTCTATCATTTTGGTCATCATTTTCGTGCTGTATGATATCCAAGCATTGCTATCAGTAATAGTAATATGCCAGCTGCTTTGTGTCATGCCTTTTTGTACGTCCACGCCCAGAAGAAAATCTACAGTGGAATCTAGAAACTGCTTAAGTCACCCCAGGGAAGTCCCTGTTCCAGACTACCAGGAGGAACGGTTCCTCCTTCAGCTCTGGCCTCCACCGAGTGAGAAAACCACCGCTTCATCTGCACACGATCTCCTCCATGATCTGCTCCATGATATGGGGCACAGACCACGTTGTTCTACCACCTGAGACCCCCAACCCTGTCACAAGCATCCTGAATCCTGGCTGTGCGACCGGAGACCTTGGGGAGAAGCCAATAGCACAGGTGATGTTTTCGCTTTGGTCTGGTTGTGAGGTTGGAAGAGGGGATTGCCCTGTGCCACCCGTGTCTTCCATGTTCCTCTTCTAACTCTGGTGGGAAGAGAGAACCACACAAAGAAGATCAAGCATAGCTTTCTCTGTCCTCAAGGCTCTTGGCAGCTTTTCATTTTGGGAACATATTGAGGGTTAGGCTTTTCACAATCTCCTCTTCCCGACATCTTAGACTGAACATTAGGAAGGAATTTTTCACAGAAAGAGTGGTCGGGCATTGGAATAGGCTGCCCAGGGAGGTGGTTGAGTCACCATCCCTGGATGTGTTTAAGGGACGTTTAGATGCGGTACTGAGGGATATGGTGTAGGGGAGGACTTTGTAGAGTAGGGTAGATGGTTGGACTCAATGATCCCAAGGGTCTCCTCCAACCTAGACGATTCTATGATTCTATGATCTCTTGCTCACGTTTGGATGGTAGGGAGAGGAGCACTACTTTGTTCTCCAAGTGCCTCAGCTGAGGCATTTGCAGAATCTGGCTTATAATCTGGTTTATTGATAAATGCTTATCAATAACACTGATTGCAGCCCAGATGCTTAGGCCAGGTAAGTATTCTCTAGCGCTCACGAAAGCTGCCTGCGAGTGAGAGTCTTGCTCTTGCAGGACTCGAGTTGTTTTAGTTGATGACTTTGGGCCAAAACCAAATTGGTTTGATTAACACCCTACCCAGCTGGGGCTGTAAGCAGAACGTGGGGAAAGGAAGAGAACAGAAAAGCCTGGTCCTGAGCCGGCTGTTTCCAAACCTGTTTACTTAACTATTAGCAAGGGTGGCTTCTCCTTAATTTATTTACATAGAATGTTTCTGTAACCATCTGCTCTTAAGCTAAACGAAAAATTATCATCTTTCTCCTGCTGCTGCAGAGACTCCCTTGGATGTTCTTAATAATACAAAAAATCTATCATTTTAATGCAGACAGCTTGGCTAATAAAAATGATCTGTACCATTAGTAATTATGCCACAAATACAATGCAAACAAGCCTCTTCCCTGAAGAGGCCAAGCATAAAACACCTCTCTCACCAACCAGGGGACAGAGATGACTGCAGAGCAGTGGGACCCAGCTTCTCGCTTCTCTCCCAAAGAGCAGGAAAACAAAGAGGAGGGCAGTTTAATTAAGTTACCATTACTCACTTCTTTAACAAGCTTCAGGTGCTTCAGTCAAACCTGCCTGGGCCCCGTTTTCCTAGGGAGCTTTTCTCCCAAAGCTGCCTTGGTTTACCAACTTCTCCAGAAGGTCAGAACCCTTCAAGGCTCTGATGTACCCACCTTTGCTGTGAAATGGGCTGATGTGGCCAGCCCCAGTTAACAGGTGGGAAACTGAGGCAGAAAGCAACTAGAAGCAACAGCAAAGGCGACAGAAGAAAGAAGAGAAGCAAGAAGACTAATTCAAGCCATGAAACCATTACTGAACCACTGAAAACATCACTTTGGGTAGAGCCTACTGGAAAAAAGCTCCACCACGGGCAGTTTGCTCACAAAGGGAAGGACAGCACTCACTACCAGCCCACATGATACCGTTTTAGTGTGGCTGGCACCAGACCAGCTGGCGTGATACCTAGATGTTGTTTCTCATCAACTGCTGCTCCCTTCTATGAACGGCAGCAAATCATTTAACCTCCGTGACTCAGTTTCCTCCCACAAAAAAAAAAAAAAAAAAAAGGGCAATAAAATGCTTAGAGGTTCAGGGATGAATGAAAGGGAAACAACCCAAAGCAACACAGAGGAAATGTTTTCTTTAAACAAGTGCTACGGGAAAAGGAGTAAAGATTACGCCTCAAATTATATCAATAAAATATGAACATACCTCTCTTCACTAAGTAATTCAATTGATAAAGAAACGGGCATAGAGAAAGATAATCAATGTCTTGGGGATTTTCAAACACTTCTGTAGAGAGACGAGCGCCGTGAGGAAAGAGATGTGAAGGATTGGGAAGGCCAGTACTTGCCATGAATCCCCCTAGCCCAAATTTGCACAGGGCGAGGGGAGTGCCAAAGCTGAAGATTTAATCCCAACTTGGCCAATGTGTCTGTTGACTTTATTTTCCTTTGATTCTGTGTCTCAGAATCCCGTTGTGGGAGGCTGGGACAGTTCACACTTGCATGCCATCTCAAAAGCTGAAGATGCAGAGAGGAGGGCAAGGCTTTGCTGGGCAAACTACAATGGACGGCAACGGGCAGGCATGAGCTGACTCCCGTGGAAATACTGCAGGAGAGAGCACCAAAGCTGGTGCATGGCAGGACATATCGTGCAAAACACAACCAGCAATTTGCTGAGCTGCAGCAGAGGAAGCCATCCACGAGGAGGGAACTGGAGCCGTGGCCGTGAGCCAGACCCAGAACCGCAGGGAAATACAGGAGCGTTACCAGCTGATGGCTTAGACCGAGGTTAGAGATGCATATAGATCATTGACATGGGTGATATCTTGCTCATGAAGGGGATTATTAAGGATGAGCCAAGCTATTTTTAAAAACAACTCTGAAGATAGTTGGAGGGCTCATCTTGGCTTGCACCCGGGCAGGGCTGCCAGGGAAGATTGACGACTGGTGCATAGGGATCAGATACTTCAGTCGCCCTCGTACCTGCGCAGCGGCTGCGAGCTGCAGAGCTGAAACTCTTCCAGGGAAGCTATCAGAGTCCCCATCCCCGAGTCCGTCAGGGTTTCAGAGTGACAGGACGCCGGGAGATGGGGGGGAAGCCAGGTGAAAGGGAGGCCGTTGTGCTACACCAGCTAGCAGTTGCTTACCAACCTCCCCATCACCATTTTCGGCAGTTGCTTACCACCACCACCCCCAACCTTATCCCCATTTTCGCCTTGCATTGTTTCATGGCCTATTAATATTCATAAGAGCTTCTCTATTGTATTTGCACTTTTCTATCACGCTCGCAGGCCTGATCTCCACTTGCCTTAATAGGATGCAAACCTCATGAAATCAGATCTTATTAGCAAAACTCCATCAGACGCCCTCAGCAACGCAGTACCTCAGTCCCCACTCCTGCTGAAGTGAAAGGGAAGCCTTTCACGCTGTTGACATCTGTAGAGCTCTTAATCTAATACGACATTTCAATCTTAAGAGCAGAAAGGAAGAGGAGTAAAACACAGCGTGGGGAATGCCGCCGAATGCTGCTGAGTCAAGCCCCACAGCATCACAGCCAAGAGATGCACAAGACCTTGAAATAAAGTTTCTAATCCTGGCTTGCAATGAACCTGACCCAACATAGGTGCTGGTTCATTAACACCTTTATCTCACTGAAGGAAGACTGCTGACTTACCCCCAAATGAGTTCCTCCAAACTCTGTCCTAAAGGACAAATCTCTTGGCTTTCTCCCACGTGAGAGCAATGTTATCCTGGTGCACAACCCTGGGGGCTTCACACCGACAAGACTGAAGGGAACGAGCAAGAAAAGGCAGCGCTGGGAAGCGGTGACCCTATCTGCCCTCTCTGCTCCTTGCCCTCCTCACCTTTTCAACCACCGACTTGACCAACATGCATGAGTTTTCAACTCTTGGTCTCGCAGAGCCAAGAGAGGAGAATGAGACTGGAGCCTGGAGCGCAGCTCCAACGAGGATGCTCTGCACATCTAGAACATGTGCCTCGAGTCCTGCCTTCTGCCTGCTCCGCACATCATCCCTGCTGATAAAGATGCCATAGATTGATTTTTCCAGATCCCAGGTGAAGGCTGTGCCTATGGCAGAAAGAAAAACTCATTGCTGGAGTTGGGAAGTGAACAGAGTTTTAGTTTGTAAGCCAGCGAGTGAAAATAAATACAAACCATACGGTGTCACATCCCCACTCAGTCATTCTCCCAAGCAGAACAGTGCATTAACACATTAATTTTAAAAGAATTTCCAGCTGCAACAGCCAACAAGGACGTTGACAGCAGGCTCTTACTGAATAAGGGCTGCTCAAGTCTTGCCCCTGAACTGCCCAAATCCTTTCTGCTTAATTAATGACCTTCACTCTGTATCAACAATAACTGATCGCAATTTGATGGAAAATTGCTGACCTAATATTCAGGACACTTTGCCAGTCAGGTTCGATACAGAATGGTTCTGTGGCGTAGATCTCCTGCTCCCAATATATGGGAGCACGAACTCTTGCCAAAGATCACATCTTATTCTTGGCAGGCGGTTGAGAAAATGAGACTCGGCCCATATGGATCCAAATTGCTGAGAGCAGAGTTGGGATTTAATCATAGCCTTTCTTGAGATGGAGAGGTGAAACGCTGTCTCAAATCACCTGCATTACCAAGAGGTCCTTAGTGCAAGAACTCAGGAGTAGCTTATCTTTAGTTATTTCTAATTACAGGGCTTTAAAATTTCCTTTTTTTTTTTTTTTTAACCTGTTGTGTGAACATCAAGGGAAAGGAGAAGTCTGTTGCTATTAATATCTATTCATACTTACAGCAAGGAAATTCAGCCATATCATAAAACCATTATCTCTGACTACAAGGATTCTTCCACGTGTATTTGACAGGATTAAGGGGAACTGGCACTGGGACCAAAGGATAGCTGCAAAGTTTCAAAAGAATACTCAGACATTTAGATTTTCAAATTACTGTACAAGGAGCATGTGTAATTTATAGCCAGCTGAAACTGCTAAAGTTAGCCAGACAAGAGGGGATTATTGTATGGACTACGGTTTTGTACAAGGGTAGCACCCCAATTCAGCATCCCAATTTAGAAGGTCAGGAGGGACAGTAGATTCTGACATGTAAGAAGGTCTTAGGAACACCATTCTTCTCCCAGCTTAATTGCTACTTTCCCTGAATCTGATTAATCTGCAGACCTCACAAAAGGTTTCTCCAAAACACGGGAATGAGTTAGTTCTCCACCTCCGGAGCAGAATTACAGGAGACCGCAGTGGCTGCTACCTCAAGGTTGTATGTGCAGCTGGGATGAAACCATCATCCCAGCAGAGTAGGATAAAGAATGTCCCCTGGATCCCAAATATAAACACAGGCAAGCTTTCCCGAGCCTCTCAATCAGTGTCACGGACACATAAACCCACCCTTTGATAGTACGTGGAGGTCATTACTTGTGCAGTGCCCGGAGAAAAAAAGATGCATTGTGCTTCCCCTGCTGCTGCATTCAACTAAAACTTTAAGAAACCTCGTTCCTCAAGCTGTGCCAACATCATTTAGGTTGTTGGTGCGCAAACAAGGAGGTAAACAACAACCACCACAAAAAAAATCATGTTAATTTCAAGCTCCATTAGAAATGCAGAGTTTGGCAGCAAGAAAAATCAATGTTTGTCCAGTGGAAAAAAATAAACAAGTAGCACTGATAGGGACAAAAGGGCTGTTTTCAAGTTTCTAAGAGGATGTAAAAATCTTGGTACTCAATATCCTCTGAACCGGGGGAAAATTATTTTCTTATCACAGAGACTATTTGATTCTGACACAGGGAGTATTTTGATGCGAATTACCCAGCCCCAGATACTGCCTGGCAATGCTTTCCTTCTTTGTACTTCTGATCAGATCTGACACTAGGACCAATTGATTTCCTTTTCTTTTTTTTTTTTTTTCCTCCATAAAGATGTCGTCAATTCTGGTTTGTTCTGATGAACTCCACAAACGCTACACCAGATACATACAGATCTCCCAGGGCTGACTCCCAGTTTAGCTGTGCCGGATAACAAGCAGAAAAAAACGTCATTCTTAGGTGTTACTAGTTGTCTGGGATAAGATTTATTCACTGTGACAAGAAAAAAAAAAAAAAAAATCTAAAAAAAAAAGGGTCGGAGGGCTGATGTTTCAGCAGCACCTGAGCTGAGGCCAGTTTGAGTAAGAAAAATCCTCCTTGGCCTCATTTAGGGAAGCAGCGTTGAGAAGGTTCTGAGAAACGGCAGGTCCCCCACTAGACTAGTTCGTTCATTTTTAGGAAAAATCACAGTCGTTTGCTACAATGACTATGTTAATTTGTTTAAGGGAGCTCTGGGCCCTCCCCAAGGCACCGGTGTGCATTAGGCTACGCTCTGGTCTACTTCATCCACAAGTTGACCCAACGTGGGGGCTGCTGCCTGGTGAGAAAATCCCAAGGTTTGCCCTCCCCGGCATCCTGCCTATGTGCTGCGAGCCAAACCTCGCCCTTGGCCATGGAAACTCAGGAGGCTCCTCTTCCTTTTAATGGGCTCTGCATGACCAGGAGCCTGCCCCTACGGCAGAATTTGGCTCCGAGGAGTTGCTTGGAGCATGGTGACTGAGCCACCCCCCTGCAGCTGCCATCTCGAGCACTTATTTTTCCTTATAGATGCACTAGAATATTCTCCTGCCTGGAAAAAAAAAAAAAAAAAAAGAAAGAAAAAAGAAAGGCAAGCCAGAAAGCCTAAGCTACTCTGTTTAAAATAAAAAAGGTATCATAATTTTTGTACCTTTTGCTGGACATTATCAATCCCCTGCTGGCACAGTCCAGCATAGACAGAGACAACTATATATCACGCAAGGAAGGGAAAATATAGAGGCTACAGCAAGAGAATGTCTATGACATTAGCTGTGTTCTCCTGTCAAGGGCTGGAAGTTGAGCCCTCCTTCCCGGCAGGTATCCCTACAGGAGTGTGAAGACGGCAGTTCAGAAGGAGATGAAACCTAGCTCTTCTGCACAGCAGCCCTAGCCGAAGAGAGACCTCCCTTCCAAAAAGTGAGAAATATTTCCCCTTTGTTCCCAAAAGATTAAGCCTGTTTTCACCATCAAGAATGAAAAACATCCCGGAGAAGATCAGAGCATCCATTTAGCAGGGACTACACATGAAAGGACTCGCACCAGAGAGGGCGAACATCGTCCTCCGGCAAGTGCCCCCCAATTTTCTATGAGAAGCATCACATCGTGCATCGGCTCTTAACCGACTGAAAGATCTCGCGGAAAGCGGAACTTCTGGAACTCAGAGAGCCAAGATCAAAATGAAACGCACCGACGCTCGGAGCTAAAGCCCGTCTCTAAGCGCTGGAGGGCTTTCTCAGCTTGCATCGCTCAGTTAAGAGGAGGAACGCTGCTGCTACTGCAAAGGCCAACACCTGACGGTGAAATGCGTACGCCGAGCCAGAACGGCTCACTTCCAGATTCAGGGCACAGCAGTGGGATGGGTAAGCATCCCCCCCCCCCCTTCACTTAAAAAGCTAACGAGTCGCTTTGCAGCTTGACTCCCTGCACTTTTTTAAATGAGCGATGGCACAAGTGAAGACGCCCAGTCTCCAACGCAGAGAAACCCAACTGGGATATGGAGGAGAAAAGCGTATGCTAACGTGTGTGAGGGAACCGCTGAGCTCTCAGATGGTATCGATGAGCAAATAGACAAACAGCTTTGCAAGGCTCACCAGCAGATAAGAATGATGTACACTTCAACAGCGACACAGCATCTATTATGCACAATCAATTAACGGAAAGACCAGGCAGCTCTAGGGAGGGAGGGTAAGGGCAGTAGCTGCAGAGACTCAGCAGCTCTCAGCTTCAGAGGACAAGCAGGGCCATGTGTCAATTCATTCACAAACTCAGACACACCAATTTAGGCTAACTCTGTCTTTAATTTATAACTTTTTGCATTTCCAAGGCCCTCTGGGACTGTTAATTCATTTGCTTCTTCCCTAGATTTCATCGTGTCTGTAGAACGTGTATGAAGGGATGGAAAAGCAGCCCAAATACATTATCCAGGCAGCAAAGAGGGGGGTGAAGGTACCTTCAGTAGGAAGTCTTTTTTTTTTTTTTTTTCCCCAATGAAAAGACTTATTTTTCTTTCATCTAAAATAGCTAGATGTAAGGTTCAAAGGCTATTATTCATTATAAAGCTCTATTTCCAGGGCCTAACAATTCCTCAAAATATTAACCTCTCATATTCAAATTCCACAAGCCTGCACTCTCTTCAAAGACACTTGGTTTCTTGGGACGTTTGATCAAATTGCTTCTGACCTTTTCCAGTGTGCTGAGAAGCAGTGAGGAAAGCAAGAGGGAGAAGGATGGTCGGGGAGGGATACGCAGAACAGGAAAGATTCTCATAGAAGAAGAATTCTTGTTAGCCTATTCTCCAACAGCTCCGCAGTCAAAAGGTTTTGAAGTTGGAATTGGCACGGAAATATTTCTGCCTGAAGGATTTCAAAGAATAATCCCGGAAGGGTTCCTTGGGCATGGCCTGACTCCAATGGGAATTAGTTTTCATTTGACCCAATTATACATGTTTAAAAAGCACACGCTGAGTATGCCTGTGGGGTTTTCTGGTAAGCTCATTAAGGAGTTGATTTTGTCCTGCACCGAGTCCTCTACCTCAGTCCTGAAAAATGCTTCATGAAACCACGAGACTCATAAAAGTCCATGGGACACTGCATATTCCTTAAAATTAAGCAGGTGTCTATGTGCTTGGCTGGATCAGATTTGAGCTGTGGTTTTCCATTAATTCAATCTGAGGTCCCAGAATGGCTTTCTAGCAGAGACCCTGATCTCTCAGGAATTCTGTAGGTTCAGTATAATTGTCTTAACCAACTCTGCAGACCCGTTCAAAGCAATCCAGAGCCTCCCAACTGTTCTGGCATCACAGACTGAAAAGCACTGGGCCAGGACATGCAGTAGAGCTGGTCACAAGCTACTAAATCAAAATAATAACAACAACAACAACAACAACAACAATAATAATAACAACAACAATGATAATAATGATGATATAAAAAATACCACCACTACCCCAAATGTGTTGCGATGGACACTCTATGAAAAAATATTGAACTAGGATAAAGATCTGCTTCAAATCAAGTTCAATTTAAAATTCTTCAGCACAGCAGAAAAGAGGCAACTGGAAAGCATTGCTCTGCTCAACAGGAAAAATTCCAGTTTATCCAAAATAAAACATGCCTTTTGTAGTGCTTGTTAGAAGAATTTTAAAAAAAAAAAGTTATGAAAATGAATGGTTGGATTCACAAAACTGGTGGTGCATTTAGTTTTTATGTAATAGCTCAGAGGCGAGAGCATTCACCAAGGGTAGAAGAAAAAGGCTTAATGGCCCTAAAGATTCAAATTTTTATCTCCAAATTGCTTGCAGAGTACCATATACTTAAGCTGTTCTGTATTTTGGGATGGACTTCTTTGAGTGTTTTCTTCTATGCAAAAATAATTAACCATGCAGTGGAGCGAGAAGCGGAATCAAAGCACTCTCCCTGCCAGCCCCGCGTTCCCACCGTCAGGCCCAGGATTTCCTTCACAAGACTGCCAGCAGCACGACCGAGGGCATCAGCCCCAAAACACTCCCTTGCCTGTTGGAAAAGGAGCTTCCTTAAGGGGATGGAAAGCTTCCTAACCTGAAAGGATGGACTTGCACCTGTTTCTCCTGTTTTCTCCATGAGCATTTAGGCTAGATTCTTAGATAGGCAGAATATGAACAAGATGGTAATTTCTTTTGATACCTGTCCCACACTCCCCTACCGCTTCCTCACTGGACGTTGCTAGAAAATGTGGGGTTTAAATAAGCAAATGGTTAAGCAATTACCTCCCATCCCTCTCCCCAAACAGACTTACATTATAAAAAAAATGCTGCCAAGCTCAACTATGTGAGAGAAGTAACCACGGTTAAAAAGCATCACTTAAATTTTAGTATAAGCAAGACTGACCTTAACAGACTGCAGATAGACTTTATTTCCCTGGGGAGAGAGGGAAAGTTGAATCACACCTAGGGATAATGCAAGACTGCAGGTATAGATGCCTATTTATTTACCTTAGTCCCTAAATTACAGCTAAGGAGGACTGCATTGGGCATATGTACAAATGGTCACATCAGGTTCATCATTAGCTGCCTCAGCTCCGGGAAAGAACATGTCTAATAAGGTTACCTGCAAAATTATTGGTGTAAATGATTTACTGAGAATGTCTGTAAGAGGTCTAATTCAGACACACTGTGATAATGAAAACAGGGAAACCTAGAGCAAGAAAATTAAAATCCTACAGATGTTTCTAAACTTGCATACAAATTATCATATTCCATTACAGTGTATTATTTGAGAACTATTGTCAGAGTATTATTAAATATAATATTGTCATGCAAATGCAGCAAAAAGCAGAGATAGGATTTCTCTGCAAAAACTGATGACATGCATTTTCTTATTTTTGCACACTTTCCCTTTCCTTAATGTTCTCCTAGAGGACACTTTCTCTTCCACTGTACACAGTCCTGTACTCTCTATTGATCCATGGCAGGACACAGACCGTCAAGTTTGGGCTCAATATAAACTGCTCACACCAGAAACCTACAACTCTTTGAAAATACAGCAAATAAAGGAACTGCTGCTGGACCCCAGACTGCTGCAATACTAAAGGCTTCCAAGCCATCTGCTGAGATGGTTCCTAATGCATTTTCATCCCAGGGGGGAATGGATGAATCCCAGGATCCCTGGCTAGATGAATGAAACACTGATGCCCACACAAACCTCTCCACCGCTGGCAACAGCTGTCGCTAAAGGAGAAGTTGGAGGAAGAGCAAACCCGTTGGGTAAATGCACTTGCTGCAAGCACCAAATGTTCCAAACCCTGTGTGGACCACGAAACAGACAAATGAATATTTGATAGAAATATAATTCGAGAAAATAAAAGCCCCGCTCAGCTTAGCAATTAAATATACCGGTTATTTGACCCGTCGGAGAAATAAATCTGCAGCATCCAGATAGCGATGCGAAAAAACTCCCAAACCAGTTTCCTGAGGAAGCAATATAAACCTTTACCACGAAAAAATTTACGGTACGCCAGGACACTGCGTTTGAGGGGGTCACTGTTGTTGTAGTTTAATTGCCTGCCCTGTAAGGACTGCCCAGACATTGTGTTACACTGATGTACTATTCCATTCCCTGAACTAAGGTCCTGCCAAGCTCAGAGCAATCTTTCAGAAGAAGCCAGCCATTAGATTCCGTCCTCAGGATGTCTTTGAAAGGAATGATGTAAGACTAAACACAAAAATTGGGCATTAAGGAGTGGGAGCACTATGAAAAATGCACTACAACATGAAGCAACTCATAGAGGATTTTGCACAGACTTTGGTAAAAAATGGGATTTTGTCTGGTTATTTCTTTGTAAAGGAGTAGCAGAAAGAGCAAGAAACATGAAATGTAAAAGAAAAATGAAGGTTCTTTAATGACCTTTGGAAATGGGTGGACAGCAGGCAAACGATTCCACCTCTGTTATCAGTTATATGGCCATCAAGACCCACATGGTCCTACCCTTCCTCTCTAGCCCTGGTCCTTCGAGGAAGCCATGGAGACCTGGTAAGGAAGAGCCAGTTGAACAAACCTACGTGCTGAAGACTTGCTAACGCCATTACTATCCTCAGCTTTTCCCTGTGTTTACCCTGGACATTTTTTCTCTCCTTGCTTTATCTCCTGCTTCATTTTACCTGCCCCGCTCCATGACACCTCTCCATGAAGACCTGCTCCCACAATACTGTGAGCAAATCCTGCCCAATGCACCACCACCAAGAGAGAGGAAAACACTGAATCCTGTGCAACCCTGCAAACCATCACCTTACACAGCATCTCTCTTCCTCTGGCCTTCTCTAAACCTTCTGGAGCAGAGATCTTCCTGTATTTGTCATGTCCGATACTGAGAGAGGGGAAGAGAAGATCTAAAGAGGTGAATTCCATCTAGTTTCCTGACACAGAAATAATGAACAGTACTAAAGCTGATTCACGGCAGGAGATGCAGAGCAGAAGGCTCATACAATTATCATGTAAGCCCAGGCCTAAGGACAAGAATGCAGGACTGCGTGTGGAAAGCACAGGAGAAGCTCTGAGATGAGGTACTGTCTTGCTCTCAGAAGGTACAAAGGAGGAGGGAGCAGGGAAGAAACAAAAAAGAAACCACATAAAGAAAATCCAGAAGGGGCGGGGAAAAATTCCCCACAGACGTTTCCTCTGGATTTTTGCAGCTACCGTCTGGTTTGAAATGGAGGGTTTCACTCCACAATTTGACAAGTACGACACATTTTATAAGGAGGAACAGGAAGGGAAGATAGTTTGTCACCGTGGTAAGAACCGAGGCGAGTATGCTGTTAGCCTGCGAGCCAGACACAGAATTAACATCTCATGAGTGAATCACACTGTACAGATTGACAATCTGACAGACCTAACCTGAGCTACACCAAGAAATCAAGCCTTTCGAACTACTTACTTCTTCATCTTAATCAGTGCCGGCGTCAGAGAAGCTCTTCCTCCCAGATGCAGGTTGTTTATGGGGTTTCGGTCGGGGGGCCCACACCAGTGAAGAACAGGTGATTGTCATTTTTAAACAAGACAAGGAAAAATCCTGCAGCCTGGGCTGTCTGAAGACATTTGGTTGGTATCTGTGTCCGAGATGGTCGTGTGACACCACTTCTGATAGGAAAGACCAAAAAAAGCATGGGGACACCGGGGAGAGGAGTATCTGAACAAGAGACAGACCCAGATGGATGAGCAAAGTCCTTATGCTACCACTCGTCTCTGAATTAAGCCAAGCCTGAGAAGAAGAGTCATGTACTGGGGATTAGATCCGCTAGAAATAAGAGCCATTACAGTTTGTGCATTAACGGGACCAGGCAGCACCTGCAACCAAAAGTCTGAGCAATTAAATTCTGCATTTCCACGCTCGTAGCACCGGAGGAAAAAACCATCATTATGGCTACAACCGAATCACACTATTTTGATGATTCACTCGCAACAACCTTAGGGCACAATAAAAAATTGTGTCTTCCACGGTCTGTTGTCTTTCATAAGGGCTGAAATTTCAGACAGCCACGACTCCAAGAGTTCAGGCACATCGCTACTGCATCACTGGCACGGTGCTGTCAGCGTGGGGAGAGGAAGAGGAAGAAAGTAAGTGCAAAGAGCTACGTATTTGGGCTTTGTCAGATGAAGAAGCTGGAGATATTCTAACACATACTACACAACAGCATGTAGAGGTCCTCGGGTCAAAACACTTTCCCAAACACCTGGAAAAAGTGCTGCTCTATGAAACTCAGCACAGATGAGGGCTCAGAGGGGAAGAGAAAGGATAGTATAAGCACAGTATTCAAGGTGACAAAGAGTTCAGATGTCTCTTTACACAGTCATCTAGGTTTTCTCTCAGCCCTGCAAGTGACATTACACCACCGGGGACTATCGACATCCTGCAGACCCACCGTCGCCGTCCTTGGCCAGGCATCATGTCTTTGCACTGGGTGACAGCAAATCTCCAGCAGACCTATGCAAAGAACTTTCAGCCCATAATTTGATACATCTGGTCTTCCTCCTTCTTCCTCCAAGCACAAGTTGTCAGGAGGCTGGCTGCAAAAATCTCGATCTGCTTTAAAGTAGTTGTGAACGCTTTCCACAGCCTGTTCTTGTTCTACATGCAAGGACTGTGCCAGCGTGGTGGGTTTCAAACTGTATCCTTGAAGAGAGATGGGTCACTTGTCTTGTGACTGTGCATCTCCAGAGTCATTGGCAGCAGAAGGGGGATGCAGCGAAGAGAGGGGGCTGGTTTGGGAACAGGGATGGAGAAACGGAGCTTCCATGAAAAGCGCTGTGGGAGGAAGGCACAGAGAAGAGAAAAAGGAACTCGTGACTTCCAGGAGTAGCAGAACTTGGCCAAAACTTTCTGCAAGAGTTCCAGGGCAGGACTCAATCATAATACTAACTGTCCAAGATACAGCATTTGTCCTTTGCTCTTCTGGGAAGCTTTGCCTTCTATTTTCTGAGTTCACCTTTTTGTTAGACAGCCGTAACTGTGCAGACCTTGAGCTGCCCCTGACACAGCCACCTCCTCCCACACACATCTCTCCTGCTCTGCTTCTATGGCGGGTTCCCAACAACGTCTTCTTCAGAATACCTTCCCCAAGATGATGTTTTCCCGGGCTGAGAACAGTGGCACAAGTGATTATCAAACAGTTCGACAGGAGGTGGAGTTTGGGGTGTGGGAGGAAATGACAGATGAAAGAAAAGGCGTTGGATTTCCAATATGAAAACAAATAACAAATTCTTAGCTTAGCAATTCACTACACAATTCAAAACTCATGCTCCTTGAACATTCAACTCAAACATTACCTTTTGTGGGTAGAAGGGCTGGCAAAGCTTGAGTGCTCTGAAACCCTCCAAATGCCAATGAGAATGACAAAATCACTCTTGAATTAGAATGTGCGCTCATGCAAAGTGGCTCATGCCACAGAATAATTTAGGAATATAATTTTTCTCATACTCCCTGCTCGATACCTCTTAAAAAGGGAGCAAAGTGGTCTGTTCTGAGGAGATGGGGGTTGCACTAAATTCACATGATAAAGCAAACTCTAGGCACTTGGCCTTCTATCTGAGAGCAACTTGATATTATTAAGTAATAACTCTTTGAGAGCACAGCATCCTAAGTGAAAACAAACAACTCAAAAATGCAAGGCATCCAGGAGTTAATTTCTCTAAGTAACAGAGAAGCAGAATCCACCTATATTTCTGACATCTTCTGTCAGTACCTTTTCTACATGAGCAATTCATGACACTGAAGAAACGAGAGCATTAGGATGTGAAATGAAGGGCGATGGATGGAGACCGTAGCAAAGAAAATGATAAATCATGATTTGAGCTACAGATCCGCAATTCTGGGGAACGTGGCTTCTTCTGACTCCACCAGATAGACAACAGTTTTCCAATTACATCCCTCCGTATTCTTCTGCTGTGAAATTAAACCAGGGATGTAGCTATCATGAAGGAGTTAAGAAGTCCTAAATATGCTACTGTATAAAACAATGAAGAGTGCACATCTAGAATACTATGCACACTTACAGTTTTTCCACCTTGAAAAGGACATAATAGAACTACAGAAAAGAATAAAAATTATTACAACGATGGATGTTTGCAGTGCTGTTGGTTGAGAGGTATAAAGCAGCATTCAGATGAGAGAGAAATAAATAGTTTAGATCTCTTCAGCCTGGAAAAGATATGACTAAGGATAACATGGCAAAAAAAGCTTTAAAACCATGAATGACATACAGAATTTGAATAGGAGATGATTATTCATTCTTTTTTATATCACAGGAACTAGGAGAGGCAGTCAATAAAATGATCAAGCAGCAGGTTTAAAACAAATGAAAGAAAGGACTTTTCAGACAACACACACTTGAATTGTGGAATTAAACTGCCATGGATTTCTGTAGAGGTCAAAAGTATAAATGGCTCCAAATGTGATTAGACAGAGGACAGGTCTATCAGTGGCTATCAAACACGATGGTTTAGATGGACTCTTTGGCTCAGGAAATGCCTAAAATGCAGATTGGTAGAAGCTAGAGAGATATATGGGGGAAGAATCACCCCCAACCTCCTCTAGCAGTGGAGTGGGAAACACACACTAACACTTAGAAGCCTCAAGAATGTCTCGCTCCAAAGGCAAGTCTGACCACCACCCTGGGCAGATACACCACAGCCCTCGGAATGGCATGTCTCGCACCACAGATCACCTTGAGAGTGCCAACTAAAAGAGATTTAAGGAGAGGATAAATCAATTTTACTGTATTACAGAACAAAGGCAATTATTTGGATTATACAACTGAGAAGAAAAACAGGTGCAGTATTTCCGAAAGGAGTTCTGCTGCAGACTTTCATTGCCTCCTTGAATCTTGGGAGCGTCTGCTTTGTGTGACGACTCTCTGTCTTTTGGGGAAATGAGGAAAACAACAAAGTGAATTATCTACTTGAAATTTAACACCGTGTTTTTGTTCTGGATTCCGTCCAGTGCTTCCTCTTGCATTAAGGTGTAGAGGACAAGTCCAGCAACACTTCATTATCGAGTATTACTTCAGAGAACTAAGTTGGAGATGCTTCCTAGGCAGAGGGCATGAATTCACAACGCACATGGTGTCCCGTGTATCCAAATCATGACTTAAAATTACAGTCTCACTAAACGCCTAGAAGTGAAGTTGTTTTCTCTGAGAGCAAGGACACCTCTTTATATCAAAGACATCTGATGTTGCTTTCCCTGTTCCTCACCCACTCTTTAACGCAGGTAAATGCACTACCCTGCAGCCAGAGCTATGTGACATACAGGAGGGAGACAAAGGAAACGACCCTAAATTCATCTGGGGACAAGTTCGCCTTTGGCTGTCAGAGAGTTTTTAGATGAAGTGATTTCTCATGACTTACTACATGCTTGGATTATCACAGATTTGGTTACTTCCCTAGACAACAAAATCCTCTTTTTGATTTCACAGCATCGTACAAGTCACACAGGATAAAACACAGACATCCTCTAATAATTTTCTGATAATCTTACGACCTCTAACAGGGTGCAAGATGCAACCAGATGCTACACATCAATATTGCTGATGACTCACTTGACAACAGAGGGTTTACACATAATCACCTTTTTTCCTGCGATACAAGTGAAATATCCCGTGCTCATCTGTAAGTTTTCCTCAGCTGTTCAACGCATTTTTGGGTTGACTATGTTACACTTAAGTGTTTCACCACTACATGATGGATTCAGAGAAAAGTTCACATAGCATCTTATCGCACTTTGGATTTTCAGCTCGCCTCCAGCAGCACACAGAGACCAAAGATGACACACAGACAAGACAAAAGACAATTTAAGAAAAGGGGTCTCTGTCCCGTGCAGAACCTGTTTAAGCCCTGCCTGTCAATGGAGGGGCAGCCCCGTGAAAAGTAATCTGTGTAAAACACCAGAGTAACAGCTCAATTCTTTGAGCAATGTGAGAAGACTGGGTCTTACCTGCTCTACGTTTACTTAGATACACATGGATCGTTTCCTGCTGCACCTTGTCACTGAGATATCCTTATTTTGCTCATTTCAATTCCTACATTCAGAATGTCACCAGTCATCACTTCCCGATAGTCATGTCACACTGAAAAAGGCCAGTGGCTCCCAGACACTGATTTTTTTTCCGGCACATTAGGTATGTACAAAATCCTTTCAGGCCCAGTGTCTAGGAAGACAATGTTGTTCAGGTTTCCATGGCTTCCCTGAAAGTCCCTTAGGACTGTCTGTGCCACGTCACGGTTCACAGACTCTGCAATACAGGGCCGTTGCCATCTAGAACCTCATCTCCTCCAGGCCAGCATCTGTTTCTTACCCTTCAGTCTTCTGCACTCTGAATTCTTAGGGCGCTTGTAAATTCTTGATTTTTATGCCTCCATCCCAAGCTCCAGAGTGACTGGGACCCAGCACAGCCTCACCGGGGGGCAGGCGGTTCAGGAGCCAGAAGCCTGAAGATCCAGCGCCAGGAATTCTTTGAACGTTGATGTAGCTCAGAATTTGTTTGATATTATTTCGCCCTAAACGTGGATAACCAATGAGTAGGAGCCAACCTACGATCTTTGTTTCCTCACCCATTATCTTCCTTACTGCATTCTCACCAAATAGGCTTCCCCTCTACTTGGACCCAAACCCTGCTGGGACAGAAACAGCATCTCTTATATTCTGGGGAAAATCTAATACTTTTTGCCAACAACAATAGGTTTCAGCGAAAATTAAGCACGTGCGAGAGCTACAGAATTAGGTACAACCTTACAATATTCAGTGATAAGAGCTGTGGCACCTTTTAGGAAGATCTGGTTTGGAATAGTTACCGCCAAAGCAAAAAGCCAGAGCTCACACAGCGTGAACCCAAGGGCTCACATCTGCTCACGAGCTTTTCACAGTCATCATGAAAACGTCAAAACAGGTCAGGTGTTTTCATGCCGAGATGTCTTGCTGGGGAAGTCATCCTGTGGGCGGCCTGCAGAAGGCTGGGTGAAAGGCAGCTGGAGAAAGGACTCGGGAGAGATGGGCTGCAGAACCCTGAAAGGGGACACTACCAAAGCAAACACAGATCTGCAGCCAAGGGTCAGCTCTTTTCCTTCCTCAACTGCTCGGCTTTGTGTTTGGCCAGTCAAGAAGTCAAGGTGTACTCTGGAAAGCAAACAGCCTGTTCTTACAAAAACTGTTACACTCCAAACACGTTCATTTGCAAGCGTCTCCCCTGTGAACAATTTCTCCTACTTTACATTTCTCTTTTAAATGTAATGAAAATAAAACTGTTGCGCATTAAAACAAAAGAAGATGCCATGTTCTCTTATTGTTTTCTTCCTTGTTGTCCCTGGAGTACAAGCCTCACCATAAACAACCCTTTTGTCCTCAAGGTATACCACAAACACAAATATCTGCAGACAAAAACATTTTCAGCTCCTTTTCAGGAGTGAACGTTCTTTGCACCCTGTAGTGCATTATCTCTAAAACGTCTTCCAAAGATCAAATCCATCCCATGGTTCCTATAAAAGGTCACGTTTTGCAATGTAGCCTACAGAACAATGACATTTCAAGGATCAAAGAAAAGGTTAAAATATTCCTATAAATCTATTCTTGGGACTTTTAAGTATTTTCTACGCAGAGGGAAATGTCATTTTTCTTCAGGAGCCACGGAGGGCTCTGTGATGGGTAATGGGTCTGTTAGGTTTTATGTGGTGAAAGAAAGATGCACTTCACTCCCCAACTCATGCAAATGAAACCTAATTTAATTTTAAACCTCATTTATTTATTTAGATTTAATCTAAAAACTCCCACATCAAAGCAAACAGAAAAACAACAAATACTATCGGGGCCTTAATAAAAAAGAAATTGCGGCAAGCCAAAATAAAAACTCAGAGGAGCAGCTTCTGCATAATGTTATAAATTATGGCCTTGTAGAGCACCCCAGCCCGTGAAATCCTTTACTCAGTCAGGCTGACGCCGAGTGAATGCTGAGGATTTAATTCAGTCGCTTAATGCTCCGTAAATCTGAGCTGGCATTGAATTTTGAGATCTGGAGCCTGGTGGTTAGAATTACAGCAGTGGGGTGGAGAAGCTTTTGTGGCGAGAAAGCAGCCGGTGCCCTCTCCGGGCTCCCAGGAGGCCATTTCCAGGTTCTAAATGAAATGAGCTTATGGCTCCCACTCACTTCTTAATTAGCACTAAATTACACTCACGCAGACGGCGGATACTGTACGCGGGGGAAAGAAGGTGGCAGCCCAGAAAAGACTGGGGGAGAGCGAGTGGGAAGCAACGCTTTCTGCTCCCCACTTTTTGAAGTGGCACAGCTGCCCCACCGCTGCAGAACCCCTCCTGCGTGGGTCCCTCTGGCTCACCCCACACCTCTACCTCTAACAGGTTCTTCGTTTGAAATGATCACGGAATTGTCAGAGTTGGAAGGGACCTTCTAGAGATCATCCGGTCCAACTGCCAAAGCAGGGTTGCCCAGAGCACATCACTCAGGAGCATCCAGGTGGGGCTTGAAGTTCTCCAGAGAAGGGGACTCCACACCCTCCCTGGGCAGCCTCTTCCAGGGCTCTGCCACCCTCACCCCAAAGAAGTTCTTCCTCAGATTGGAGTGGAACTTCCCTTGTTCCAGCTTGTGCCCGTTACCCCTCGTCCTGTCACTGGGAACCACTGAAAAGAGTCCAGCTCCATCCTCCTTCAACCCACCCTTTAGATACTTGTGAACATAGATAAGGTCTCCCCTCAGCCTTCTCTTTTCCAAATGATGTGCAAGGGAAACCGGATGGCTCAGGAAAAGCAGGAGGAAGGTAGAAAACTTCCCAGTTTTAGCTGGAATTGGCTTTATTCAGACCTGTTCCTAGTCAGGCAAGACTCTCCACAGTAAAAACCTAAATACTGCAGATGATAATTGGGTGCCTCGTTCTTGGCAGTCCCACCAGAGACGCAGGGAAGACAGAACCATCATCTCAGTCTTTGATTCCTGCACAAGGATAAAACCCATTGGCAGGGAAAGCTCTCTGTGCATTTTAGACTGGCTCGTTGGATGAACAATGCACTTGTTCACAGTTACAAAGCAGAACAGTTACAAAGCAGAACTGTTTAACTTTACAAAGCTGGCATGAAAGTCTGTAGCAGTAAAGTATTGAGGGCACGAACCTGATAATGGCCAGAACAGAAGCTTACCTCGTACCTGACCGACGGGAATTCTTCAGAAAGGAAAAGAATGTTCCTCCAGTTTCCTTTAGGAGTCTAAAATCCCCATCTTTCATATTTGTGGCTACAGCTTAGGTAACTGGCCTCTGTCCCTTCTGCTCCTTCTTGTAAACTTCAATGTTGGGCTGGCACGGGTGTCAATAGTGGCTTTGTGGGGCATCCTAGCAGAGTCAGGCTAAAAACAGGACACTGGGAACTCAGTTTTGCAACATCTGGATCACCCACAGCACCAGGCAGAGCTATTTGGAGCCATCCAGCACGCAAGCCACAAGTACCCCTGCTCAGCCCAGACACGGCCTCCACCTCATTCTGCAGATGCTTTTGTGTTACACAGGCTGGTTTTGTGAGCTTCCAGATGCTGCGTAAAACAAGGCTCAGAAGAGCTGAGACCTCTATGGCCAGGTCCTAATCTTAGTACACCCCATTTTCAAACTCAGTTTCTGGTGACAGCGGAGATTTCATTAAAACCTCATTCTAGATGGAGAATCCTCATCCCAGGCATCTGAGCATGTCATCATGCTCTGCTGCAAGGCCATACAGTTTTCCTAATTTATTTAATTGATTTACTGTTTGCTGTTGATTTGGGGTTGCTTTTCTTTTTTTTTTTCAGATTTCATTTCCTTCTCTGGATCTTCCTTGTTCATTAATCATCAGTCACTGAATCATGCCAGAAGTCTTCCCAGACTGAACTGCTGAGAGGTTTATTTTTGTACTGCTTACTCTTTTCTCATGCTGATAATTCCCCACTTACCATGCTAATTGTGAAAATTCTGGAGATCTTCATTGTTGCACCAGGCTTCCTATTTGTGCCTTTTCCAAGTTTTGAAGCGTGCAGACTCTGCTCCGTGTCCTCCTTACACCATTAGCTTACATCCACCTCCACAATTCTTAAAGCTCTTGGTCCCATCTCATATCTTAGCAATCATACTCTACAAAGAGGACTTAACTGAGCTGTGACTGGGAGCCAAATGATTTTTAGCCCTAAAGACTTCTTTGATATACAGAAATCAGAGTTGTACAATAGATTATGCGCTTGTGCAAAAGAAATCACTGGACCTATCAGGACCTGTTACTTCAAAGCTCACTTATCTTTTGTGCTGCCTAGTGCTTATGAAACATGAGGATGCAAACAAAAGATTCCATCCTCCAGCACAGCCCTAATAAACAGGTCCAGCGATGGGGAAGACAAAAAAAGGAGAGAAAAAAAAAAAAAAGGCAAAGTTAAAAACAACTGTGTTATTTCAGAACTGCCTTCATTACTTCTGCTAGATGACTTTGTAACACACCAATGTATTCTGTCCCACTTTCTTAAAATAAAACAACTGGTCTACGGCTTGTCAACAAAGCTCCATTTTCAATCACCCAGGGAGACTCAGTGAAGCACATCTTGCAGTGTCCCTATCGTTATAAGAAGGGTTTGGGGGCACTTCAAGCTGAGAATTTCTTCTGCTATGCCTTGGAGTGATTTGCTGCCTAAGATATGACAGATTTGCCTTGACAACTGGACCTAAGATTTTAAGGAAATCCTGAAGCGGGAAGGGGATATTTATTGACAAGCTTATGCCTTCCTGTGGATCTGAAATTCTCTTCGTTCCAGACCAGAGCAACCATTAAAACAATGAAAACTGAAGACAATAACACAGTGGCTAACAGGAGAGCAGAGGCAGTAAGGGCAGATCACCTTGCACAACTCAATTCAGACTACTGCAACCTGTCACAGGAAGAGCGGTGCTAGTTTGCTGCTTTCAACAGGACTTGTGGCATTTACTTTTCATATGGAGGGTTGTATCTTCACCTTCTGCAGAGTCAGGCTGAGCAGAGAAAAAAAAAGCATCAACTAGGATTTCAGCAAAGAAAAACCTACCAGGGATGCAATGAAAAAAAATAATAATAATAAAAAAAAAAAATCAATCTTTCCCTTCTACTAACGAATAAGCCATAATCCTACCTGTACATAATGTAAAACATCTTTGAACCTTACAGTGCTGCCAGGATTAAAGGAGATTAATTTTTAAGAAATGGGAAAGATATTAAGATTCTTCAACATGTATAAGGCACCGGCAGCAGCTGAGCTGTGTAGTTGGAGCAATTTGCATTACGTGTGTGAGGGAAGAAGGCGGTTGCTCACCCGGGCTGTCTCATGATCTTGATAACCAGCAGACATATAAAAGACACACTGAGGAGGGCAAAAAACTTTGCGGGGGGGGATCCAGAAGGCAGCCTGCCCTGTCCCCCTTCTTTTTGAAAAAATCCGAGAAGAAATCAAAGCAGGGCTGAAGAGAGAACAAGCGCACGGAGCTGCCAGCGCACTGCGGTTTTTGGCCGCTGGGTTTCCACACCAGAGAGTCAGGGATGGGTTTCATGTGCTGACCTGACCCAGGAAAATGACAGCGAAGGACAAGGACACGAAGGAGGGTTGCTGGCTGCAGAGCTACTGGTAGCAAAGGTCTCAGAACTGGTCTGAATAAATCAGCACAATTAGACCCCAATTACAGCCTTTATGTGCTACCACAATATAAATATTTAATAAGAAGCGTGGTGGCTAGAAGATCATTATTAATCTGCAGTTAAGCAGTATTAGCGAAAGCAGAGCTTCTGGAGAAGACAAGCTGTTCCAAGGAGCTACACAAGAACACAAGATCCTAAATTTAGAACAAAGACACTTGGAAAATTTGGTCCTGTAAGTGCACTTGCTTTGGAGGTGACGATTCCAGCTAAGAGGCAGAAGAAACCCAGGCAACATGAAGGACAAGCCCCCAGCTGGGACCACCTTCTCCTTTTTGCTCCGACTCCAAAGGGCACGGGATGCGCAGCAAGAGCTCCCTGGAGAGGACAAGGAGGAGAGGGAGGTCCAGACCCGAGGGAACGAGTGAAGGAGCTGTGAAGGTCCTCAGAAAAGATACTGGGGTGGAACCTGGAAACCCTGCAAATACTTTTCATTCAAGGAGATGTAGAGAAGATGCGGACCTTAGCAAGACTAGTATTTTTCATTCAAGTGCCAAATACAGCCCTTGTAAGAGCCAGCATAAGAAATACGAGGCTTTAAAAGATTTTTTAAAAGGCTCTACAGAGTATGGCAGATTCTAGCTAAAGCAACGTCTTTAAAGTGGCTAACGAAATTCTTTAAAATTATGTGACATGAGATAAAAGACAGAGGAGGACGTTGGAAACCAGAAGTTAAATTACAGAACTTCCTCAAAGCGGAGGGCATCAGAGGAAATTGTTCTCTGTAGTGCAAGAGATAAAAAGCATGCAGAGACTAAAATAGAGGCTTAAAAAAGCTTTTTAAGTCGCAGTCAGCATGCTTTCAGCAAGGTGCATCTTTCTCATGTTTTTACTGTATGTTTGTATATAAATAACATTCCTTAATAAAAAAGGCACACCAGAAAAGATGAACTTAAGAGATCCATTTATCAGAGAAAGAGTTTATAAGAAATTCCGGGCCTTCACAAGCATAAATAGCGTGGCCAAAGACCAGCCCCACCAGCCTGAGGAGGGTGGCAATGTTTCCCACCTAGGAGATAATGTTCCAGTTGGAGAAGAGTCAGGACAGAAGACATCCTTGGGCAGGATGGGGTAGGAAACCTGCTGAGCCTTCAGGGAGGTAGGAGAGGAGAGGGTTCCCACTCAGAACCTGGCCCACCAGCTCCTGAAGATGCACAAATCATCAAGGAAGGGTACGGTTTGTCTGGAGATTCAAGACAAATTGTCATAAAGCTTTAAGAAGAAAAACGCCGATACATTTCCTCACTCACTTCCTCCTTCCCTCCAAATTTTGATACTCTCTCCAACGTGGCAGAGACAAGGGGATGCCATACCCTGGTTTGGGAATGTTACCACCAGCCATGGAGAAGCAGAGCTGCGCCGTCCCTTTCCCCAGAGCTTTGCCTGCCACACTAGTGACCAGATGGACTGAAAAACTGCCTGTGGGGACAGCAGACACCTGACAGAAAGCCACCCTGACCGACATGGTGCTGTTGCAGCACCCAGCACTCTTCTCAGCTGTCGGAAGAGGTCCTTCCTGAAAAGCTTCTCTCGTAAGGGAAGACAGGCAAGTTCTGTCACAGCAAGACAGAAAAAACAGAAAAGCGAAGAAATGCACTACTGAGAAACAAGCAATTCTGTTGTGATGATAACACCTGAACAGAAACCCCTCCCTTTGATAGAGATACTCTTGCCACAACCACCCATTTAAGGGCTTATACTCCTGAGTCTGTCACTGCAGCTCAATAAGACACCAATGCCAGCACAGCAGCTTTGGCTGCAACACACACAGAATCCCATGGGGTTGGAAGGGACCTCTGGAGATCATCTAGTCCAACCCCCTGCCAAAGCAGGTCCACCCAGAGCAGGTCCCACAGGAACGTGTCCAGGTGGGGTTTGAATGTCTCCAGAGGAGACTCCACCACCTCCCTGAGCAGCCTCTTCCAGGGCTCTGCCACCCTCAAAGGAAAGAAGTTCCTCCTCATGTTTAGGTGGAACCTCTTATATTCAAGTTTGTGCCCATTTCCTCTTGTCCTGTCACTGGGCACCACTGAAAAAAGACCAGCCCCATCCTCTTGACACCCACCCTTTAAGTATTGATAGGCACTGATCAGATCCCCCCTCAGCCTTCTCTTCTCCAGACTAAAGAAACCCAAGTCCCTCAGCCTCTCCTTGTAAGAGAGATGCTCCAGGCCCCTCATCATCTTTGTAGCCCTCTGCTGCACCCTCTCCAGCAGCTCCCTTCTTGAACTGGGGAGCCCAGAACTGGACACAGTACTCCAGAAGTAACACAGCGCAACCCATTTTCACCGTTGGCCAAAGTAAGTCGCACCTCCATGCACGCCACCGACCAAGTGTGAGTTCTGGCACTTCCACAACACAAGCACTTCTAGAGAAACGGTAACTCTCCTTGGGTCTGTCTTTCAGGCTGGGCTGTTTTGGAATCCTCTGCAAAACATCTCCTGTATGTCTCTAGATGCACAGATGAACTAGAAAAGCCGTGACTCAAGCCAGCTTTGGTTTGAAAAAGATGTTATCTGTGACTCCACAAGCACAGACCTCTTTACAGTTATATTACAGTATTGGGGAGACACCAGGACGTGCCATGGGATCCTGCCCAGGTTGTGTAACCTCCCTCTATAGCTCAAACGACACAGATGTAGGGCTGGATATCAAGCAGAGACCCTATTAAAACCAGATGCTAAAGATGAATGGAACTTTTCTGAAGAAAGATATTATGTAAGATGAGAATTTGTTCATTGGATAAACTTGTCCTGAAGCTATAAGTAGGGATGCCTGACCCATTATAGGAAGTTAAGGGTCAATAACAATTTAATGGGATCAGTGGCCCCATTAATCTTCCCATAATGAACACCAGCTCAAACAAACCCGTCTTCCCGAAATACTTGAAGACATTTTATATTGGCAACAAATTTACCTTATTGAGCCTAAAATCATATAAAAGTGATTTAAATGTACTGAACTGAAGACGTTCCCTGAAATGCAGAAGGTATTTTGAAACAGTACCACAGCAGAAGGTAGATTGATACCATAAATTCTAACCTTCAACCCCTGGAGAGCTGAGCAGGGTCACCAGGGTAATAAATTTTGGTGTTGCCTGCACAGCCTTTGGTGGATATTTGCCCGTTGCAAAAGTTACACAGTATGGCAACACGCTGCAAATGGCATCATTCGCTCAGAAATAGCACACAGCTGGGACAGATGGGGATATCACAAGCAAAGCTATTCTGAGTTCGCAGCCTCAGAGAAAAGGATGGATCAACAGAAATAGGACACGAAGTTTACAACAATGGAGGACTGAGATGCACTGGCAAATTATGGGACATGACATGCCCATTTCCTGCTCCGACTTCCTTTTCTGGTTCTTAGTTACAATTCCAGCTTTTTTTTTCTGATCTCTTTTACACAAAAGCCCGTGCAAGCAGTAATGAAACCAGGCTTAGCTGTTAGTATTACCAAATTGAGATGGTGCTTTCATCAAGTCCGCAGAGCTAAAAAGACCGGCTAGCACAAATTACCAGCTGCATTCCTGCCTCTCCTGATTTCAGTGATTTCTGCTGTAAGACCTGGAATGAGATGTCTGGAAAAGAATCTCAGAAGTACATTCTGCCTGCTCATCAAGCACAGAGTGGAGCCAGATTTTGAAAATATTTTATTTCCCATGGAGGCACTAAAGAGAAATAGCCAGATTCTCAGTGGGAGCTGGATATTACCCTCACATTAACAACTTTTGAAAAAAAACTGGCCAAAAGTCCGACTTCAGACCAAGTGAGATTTTTCTGGAAGTCGGGTTCCCATTATCAAGAGGTGAATATTGTTCGGGATGACAAAACATCCTGAGAACGCTTATGAGCAACGAGGATATATTCTCAATCTCAGAACGACTCATCTCTGTGAAGACCTAAGCCTTCCTCCGTCTTGGTAAGAAAAGGAAGCATGAATTATAGCCAGATTGTTGCTGAGGGACTGCTTTAAACTAAACCTATGTTCTCCAGAAATCGAGCACTGAGGGAATTAAACAATAAACCCAAGCAGTATTTTCTCACTTATTACTGATTTATTCCCTTGTGCTGCAGGTGGGGAAAGAAAACAGCAGGAAGGGAGGGAAAGTAAGAAATCCTGGTAAATAAATATTCCTGTGTGGCTCAGCTCTGCACCGGGGACAATACCAGCAGCGCAGGACACTCGCCACAGCTGCGGTCCATCCCTTTTAAAAACAAAAAGGAGAGCATGCAGATTACCTGCAAATTTGGGATCGGATGAGAAAAGCCTCTCTCTACCGCTCAGTCTCCTACCAGGGCACATCCCTCCGGTGGGAACCCACCACATTTTATAGCAGAAAAGCCAATTTATTTCATGGCACATGCGCTCCCGCGTACACCGCTGTCAGGACTTGGAAATGTTTTCCCCGGGCAGCACTAGGATTCTCTGCCCATCCTGACCCGGGCAAAGCCATAGAAAGCCATGCAAACCGGTCCTCCCTCCTCCCCTCCACCAAAAAATGCCACCAACCGTGGCCCTGTTGCGTTGGATTTCTGGAAAACAACATATTTTCAACTACCTACGATAGAGCGCGTTGCTCATTAGCTCTGGCTAACAGCCCCGGCTCACCTGGCAGCCAGGTTTGCCTTGACGTTCTCAATTCTGTGTCTTTACACCCTGCATTTACTTCCATTATCACATCAGGAACCCGGGTGCTAAATGTAAAACTAAATTCAATGTTCTTCCACAAAGCCACTCGGAGGAGACCGTTGAAGGACGCTGCTGCAGAAAGGGCTAGGATTATACGGAGACTCACGGTCCACAGAGGACTATCCGCTAACTCAAATGAGATTTTAACAAGTTTTTACCGAGAATTTCCATTTTCCATTTAAACACGTTGTGAATCTATGTGCTTTGCCAGTGAAATTGCTTAAAATGGCATGAAATTGAACGCCCCCCCCCCCCCAACCAAATGCCACCTGACAAGACTGATAAAGCAAATGCTGATATTGAGACTAGACAAGATTAAATTCTACTATTTAGAGTGTAACAGTTTGTAATTAGGGCAGCAATGGTCTTTGTTGGAAATTTAAAATGGTTTGGTACCGAATGCATTAGAAGGATCATCAAATTCTATCACTACTTCATAGCTTCGAATAAAGATTTTATCATATACTAGGGAACTCTGTTTAATAAACCCTTTACCTGATAAAATAAACCTATTAATACTGAATAACTCCCTACTCATCTGCAGATGCCACACAATAGCAAACCCGAGATGCTGAAAAGGACAAAACCATTCAACGAAAGCTTCTGCTCCAAGACAACCATTTGTTGCTGAGAAATTGCATTAAGGACACTGGACACCGATGGGGCTTTCTAACCAGCTATCAAAGCTGCTGCTCCCGCGTTTGCTGCGGGTACCACACACAGCACACAAACAAATGAGACTATATTGCTATTTGCTTTGTGATTTGCATTTCACAGCGGCAAGAGGACAGGTCAAACAAAGGATTTCCTGAATAACAATTATTTACTCCCAGACAATTAAATCACTTTGTTTAGGGTCGTTATTTATAAACAGGGCGGGAAGCAATATACCACAACTGTTCGAGAACAGGGATCCTTACATGTTTGTTTCTGCTTTGTAATAAAATAGAAACCTCTTTAACTAATACTTGTTCAAGTAATTAACCTATTATAAAGGAAAAAGAAGTCAAGGCACCAAGGTCACGCATCTAAAAGAACTCTACTGTATTTCTTTCATTTAAATTTCAAAGTCGATGTCAATGTTGTTTCATACCTACAAAGACAATTATTTCATGCACTGACAGGTTACTTGCAAATCATCACAAATACACCAGGGCCTACCAGGGTACCGATTTCAAAGTGCATTGATATTCCACGGTCTTCTCTCTCCGCAGCAACTGGATGGATTGGATTCCCCAGTCTAGCTCTCAGTTATTAAACTTTTCCTTCCTCCGGATGAAGAGAATGAATACATGATGCAGACATTTTATGTGATCCTTGGCTTTTCAAGGTTTGATCTCTGGAAACGCAGGCTGTCTCTAAACGGCGTTGCTCGTTTTCACGTGGGCTGACTCCTGCAGCCTCACTGCTCTCAATGAGGAGAGATGCTCCCGCGCAGGACTGGCACGCTACGGTAATGCCCGTGCTCTTAAAAAACAGTGAATTTTTACGCAGCCTTAATGTTCTCTGCTTTTCATACTGTCTTGCTTCAGGCCACTGTCAGGTAACTGAAGATAAGCGCTCCCAGCTTCACGTCAACCTTCACACCAGTACAAACGATGTCGCTTAAAATTCTGACTTTTCCAAGTCACCTACTGAGTTTCAGTAGGAGCGGGTCGGGTTTGCGTGGCAGGCTTTCAGTAGTGGGGTGGCTACAGGGCTGGCTTCTGTGAGATGCTCCTAGAAGCTTCCCCTGTGTCTGGTAGAGCCAATGCCAGCACGCTCCAAGACCAAGGCCAGCAATGATGGTGGTAGCGCCTCTGTGAGAACATACTTAAGAAGGGGAAAAACCTGCTGTGCAACAACAACTGGAAGAGAAGAGTGAGAATTTGTGAGGGCAACAACTCTGCAGAAACCGCGGTGAGCGAAGGCGGCACCGGAGCAGAGATTCCCCCGCAGTCTGTGGTGAAGACCATGGTGAGAAAGGCTGTCCCCCTGCAGCCCATGGAGGTCCGTGGTGGAGCAGATATCCACCTGCAGTCCATGGAGGAACCCATGCTGGAGCAGGTCAATGCCTGAAGGAGGCTGTGACCCCATGGGAAGCCTGTGCTGGAGCAGGCTCCTGGCAGGACCCGTGACCAACCTATGCTGGAGCAGTCTGTTCCTGAAGGACCTCACCCTGTAGCAAGGACCCTCGCTGGAGCAGTTTGTGAAGAACTACAGCCTGTGGGAAGGACTCAGGTTGAAGAAGTTTGTGGAGGACTGTCTCCCGTGGGAGGGACCCCACACTGGAGGAGGCGAAGAGTGTGAGGAGTCCAGCCCCTGAGGAGGAGACAACGTGGGATGAACTGACTGCAACCCCCATTCCCGTCCCCCTGCGCTGCTTGAGGGAAGGAGGTAGAGAATTTGGGAGCAAAGTTAAGCCCGAGAAGCAGGGAAGGGTGTGGGGGAAGGCGTTTTAAGAGTTAGTTTTTATTTCTCATTATGCTTCTCTGATTTGATTGGTAACAAATTAAACTCATTTTCCCCAAGTCGAGTCTGTTTTGCCCATGACGGTAATTGGTGAATGATCTCTCTTTCTCCTTATCTCAACCCATGAGTCTTTCATTATATTTTCTCTTCCTTGTCCAGCTTGGCAGAGGGAGTGACAGAGCAGCTTTGGCGGGCACTTGGTGTGACCAGCCAAGGTCAACCCACCACAAAGAGTTTGCTGTGTAGCTCCTTCTGATTCTTTTGAAAGTAAATCAGCCAGAATAAGAACCCTTGAGGTGCTCGAGATATGTCCTTTGGAGCTGGGAATTCTAGAAACTGAAGTTGCTTTGCAACTCGATTTCAAGAACAATATACATCTTGTAAGGGTTAAGTACACCTCTTGTGTTAGGCAGTGTCATTCCATACATCAAGACTGCTTTCTGTTTCGTACAAAGAAAGTGATCTTCTTGTTCAGAATGAAGATTTTATATCTGAAGGGACTCTTGATCAGGGAAGGGAGCCTAGGACGAGGCAGAATGGTTTTAAATTAAAAGAGAGGAGATTGAGATGAGATGTGGGGAAGAAATTCTTTGCTGTGAGGGTGGTGAGAGCCTGGCCCAGGTTGCCCAGAGAAGCTGTGGCTGCCCCATCCCTGGAGGGGTTCAAGGCCAGGCTGGATGGGGCTTGGAGCAACCTGGTCTGGTGGGAGGTGTCCCTGCCCATGGCAGGGGGTTGGAATTGTATGATCTTTAAGGTCCCTTCTAACCTAAACCATTCCATGATTCCATATATCCCTGTCACAAAGAATACTGATACTTGATCCTTTGCTTAAATGGAATCCCTGGTAGACCATCCTAAACCACTATCCCTCTTCCTGTTGCTTTCAAGCTCTAAATAGAGTTCCAGCACGTCTTACAAACTGCTCTGTAGTCAAGTTACACCTTATTTAGCTTTTCAATGTCTGTGCTCCCAAAGTCACTCCCCCACCCTCTTTAATTATCACCCCCACTTCTCTGCATGGGGTTTTCACTATGAACCTGTAAACAGATGCACACACTAAAGACATTTTGTGTTGTCTTGTAATATGCAACAATCAAGCCCGCTTATTGGGACCCAATACTGTAAAAGACCCCTCAACATGTGACCGTGCCATTACGGATAGCTCTGGTATTACAAGATAAACACACAATGCTGGTGAGCAGGACGGGAGTGCGTTGACAGCCAAATTCTGGAATAGGGGATTCCAGGGAAACCGTAAGCCTGAATGAACATCATGGGTTTGGTAACGAGTTCTGATTCTGGCCATTTTTGTATTCCCCAGGCAACAGTCTGCACCTGCTGTCTTCAAAAAGCAATGTACTTGTTGCCTAAGCAATCGCTGCATTTGTTCCTCGCTCTCCCAGTGATCATCTTTAAAGATAAGCTCTCTATCTCACACACCACAGCGAGGACACTGCTACAGGCAAGGGCTTGACGCACGCACATAAAACCTGCTGCAAGGCGTCCTGCCACACACCTTCCCCAGCCCAGCAAGGCAGCACGGGCTGTCTCCCCTCTGACGCCCACCGGTTTCATTCGCAACGATACCTCACGGAGACAAGGCCAGTCAGAGACGGACTTCGGCTCTGACCAGATCAGATCCTCCCGGGCAACTTTTAGAAATGCGAGCAAAAAAGAGCAAGCGCACATCACAACCAGCCGCAGAGAGAAACCCTGCCCACCGTCCTGTCCCAGGCGACCCTTCTCTCCCTTCCAGAAAAGCAGGAACAAACAGCGAAGAAGCTTCCAGACAGTTCCCACCGACCCCCTTCTCAGTCCTCCAGCGCCACTTTCTCTTAAGAGGTGGACAACTCCCAAAATTCACCAGTAGGAAACGCTTTACCTTTAACAAGCTCCAGCCACTCTTAACCAGATTGTCAATAAACAGAGCATATTGCACAGATGGACTAATAACGCAACCCTAATTCAATTGCCTACAACCATCTTCTGTGCACACTCTATTAAAAGCAGCCACTCGGCTCGCAGCCGCTCGGAAATGAGGACAGGGTCCCCTTCTGAAGGAGAGGAGGGAAGAGCGTTGGCTTTGGCTGGCCAGCAAGCTGTGAGCCAGCCCACCTCCGAGCTACCTCCAAGCCTTGCCGCCTGCAAGGTGGTGGCTTCACCACCCCAGCCGTGAAAGGGGCTTGCTCTTGTCCTTGGCTGACCTTTCAGCCACGCGGCTTTTAGGTGACTCACCTTCCTGAACCAGAGATCTGACGGCCTCAGCCACCATCCTGCACCAGTATTTGTATCTGAAGAGAGTAATTCAACAGGAAACACTCAACCCCTGTTAACCTAATGTTCTTCTCCTCGCCCTGTTGTCCAAGTAGCCCATACAGAAGCATAAGGGTTCCCAAAGGACCCTTCAGGAACTGGAATAGGGAGGTGGTTGAGTGTCACCATCCCTGAATGTGTTTAAGAGTCGTTTAGATGTGCTGTTGGGTACCACGGTGCAGGGGAGAACTTTGTAGAGCAGGGTTGATGGTTGGACTCGATGACCCCAAGGGTCTTTTCCAACCTGAATGATGCTATGAAAGGAGGGAGAGTCCTGGCATTACGGTCAGGTCACGGTGTGACTGGTTTTTTAGCTCACATTCAACTTCTAGATTGATTTCCACATGCTTTCTCTCTCTCAACATTAACTAGGTAGCAGTATGAGAAAGGTTTGGGTATGGGAAAGAGGGATAGGAACAAAATCTACCAGTATTATTTTCAAAGTTTGCTGTACCCCTTCTAAAGCCAGACTGCCAGGAGCCATGGGCTGATGCATAGCTGGGGATTATCTTTTGCAGGCGGTACCTTTGAAGTGCACAACATTCAAATCAGTTGTAAATAGGGGACCTGAGGCCCGGCAACATCCATGCTGCTTGGGGCCAGGAAAGTCCAAAGAGCTGGCTCACCCTTCCATCTGCACTCCAGACCGAAGGGATGCACAGCAGGGCAAGCGGAGCCTGCCTTTCCGTGTGCCGTTTCCCAGTCTGCCCTGGTTTCAGGGTGGGAGCTACGCTGTGTCTCACACCAAGCACTGGGACCACAGCACACGTGCACAGCGAGGACTGATTAGAAAAAGAATTTTAGAAGAGCTTTTTGCGCCATTTGCTGCTTGTGGTTCTTCCCTTGCTTTGAGAGTGCCCCAGAGTCTCCACTCTCCTTCACGGAGGAATGTCTTTATGCAGAACCATGACAATTCCTACTTTTCCCTTAATCTCTTTGCACTCACTGTCAAGTGGGCAACCCACTCTGCCCTCTCTGAGTGTCCTTTCCTCCTCTCTCTGCTCCTGGATGGTATTAGCATGTCTGAGAGAACCAGTAGCTGCTGAGAACCCCTTTGAAGTTAACATCAGGGGACGGCCCATTGTGGCCAGCTGTGATCGACTCATGGCATTAGCTACCTCTTTGCTATTTTTCCTACCCAATTTTTAATATATAATTCACTTCAGCATTACCCTGGGGTAAAACTTACTGGACGTTGCCATGGATGTCATCTGGGGCAAGGGCTTGGAGTTTTGCCGCGGCTGTCTTCTCCTCTGACATCTCAACATGCTGCTGGACTTGGGAACTTGCAGCAGCGTTTGCACTTCCAAGTGCTCTTTTACAACAGCCACCCACGGGAGAAAAGGCCAGTGGATGAGTAACTAAGCAAGAAGAGATTTTTATGTTAATACAGCCATGTCCATGTGCTTCTAAAGCAGTATGTTCAGAAAAAAGAGGCTGTGCATTTATAACCATCTCTTTTGAGAAAGCAGCTGCAATAGCAATGGAAAACTCAATTTAGTCGAAGAACACATTGTGATGAATAATAAAAAATTAGTTGAATCCAGTGCCTGTGATAGTGACGAGCTCAATAAGCCCAGCTATAACTAAGCATAACACACATAGAGAGGTTGCCTTCAGTCCTGCCAGTCCTTTCTGAAGGGGGGACTGAATACTAAATACCCTGTTTTAAATAATTAGGGCTCTCTAGATACCACCCCATGGCTGATCTGGCCTGAATTCCTGCTCCCTTTTCTAGCATAGAAAACACAGAAAAGTATAATTTCAAAACAGTCAGCATGGAAGGAGAAAGCATTAAGCATGTTGTAGGCAGAGTTTTCCCAATTCATTTCACCTGTGACCCATGTGAAATCTGAGACCCACTTCAGGAACTCATTGCAATACTTAGGGACCTCAAACTGGTTAAAAGTGAGCCAAGATAGAGATGTCTGAGAGACAGGAATTCAGCTGACTGATATCGCATGCAGATAATGAGCTAAGAAAAAAAAATATTGTTGCGGAAAAGAAAAATGTCTATCAAAGTCCAAGTATGCTAATTATCAAGAATTTAATGGAAATTCACTTCCTGACAAATTGCATGTTAAGAAATGAGACAGACAGCTGAATATTTTAATACCAGATCCCCCCGGGGGGTGGGGAAGGGAATAAAAGAAAGAAAGAAAAAAAAAGAAAGATTGGGTTTTTTTTTTATCTAGAACCAAAAATGTATTATTTTATTTAGCTCCTGTTGCATGAAGGCTTGGGAAATAAGGCAACGTAGCTGTTCATCTCGAGAATGGGTGGTGATACTTCTAACAAGAGACCTGCAGCCAGGTCCATCCTCCTATAATACCCTAATTAAAGAGTTGTCATTCATGCAAGGGAGACGGAATGGTCAAAGATACACAACAGATAACATGACAAGCCAGCTGGGCCAGCTGACAAGTACTCCGACGAGTCAAATCTAAGTGAAAAGTGGAAGCCTGAACACCAGTAAAGTTATTCGAGGGAGTTAACTTCTCCCTGCTGCAGGATGTGTGTTGACAGTGCAGGCTGCCCTGCCTTAGCTGACTGCCAGGGAACACGCCGAGACTAGCTTTCCTTTATTCATTTTTTTCTATGTTTCTATTTTTTTTTTTATTTTTTCTACGCAAAGTGCTAAATAAAGGGCATTTGGTTCTGTCCAGACAGTCCTGGATGGGTTCTACGGAAAGCCTGACGGATGGGGCTTCTGCACTCGCAGCTACGGATCACCTTGGAGCTCTGCAGGAATAGCAACGGGCCAGATGAAAATCACATCGCTCAAGGAATTAGCTGTCATCATAACAATACTTCTGAACACAGTAACAGCCGGCTAAAGCTGCAAAGCTTTTTCCAAGCTACAGTCAGAAAAGGCTCACTAAGTTTTAAACAGAGATTAACGTAGAAAGAAAGGAGTACGGGAAAAAAAAAAAAAAAAAAAGAAAAAAAATCACCCTCATTTGCTAAATGATCGTTTAGTCATTGCAAAGTTTCCAGATTTGTAAACATGTGGTGTTACAGACTCACAAGGTGCCGTGGTTTGGGCAGCTGTTCCGTAACTATCGAGTTCTGCTTTGTGGGTGGTGGTTATCAGGGGGAAAAGCAAAGTAAGGTAACCTAAATCCCGTAATCCTCTTTCACTGGGAAGTGAAATCACCCAAATTACCTCATGCTGGATAAGAATACACATACGAGAAGCCATTCCAGTGTGGGGGGCACAGATGAGCTTGATTATGAATCAGAGCCCTCAGTTTGAATATAAGGTTGCTCCCTGGATACCAGCCTTCGCTCGCCTGTACCTGGCCTGCAGCTGTGGAAAGAAGCAGGAAAACATGCTCCAGCAGAGGGAAAAAACCCAGAATTTCCATTAAATGAAGAAACCTAGGCACTAGTACCTCTCCCTACGCTATCCCTGGCCAAAAACTTTCTTAAAAGCTTGACAAGACTACCAATGCAGGTGAAGAGCAGATCCCAGAACAGCATCTGCATCAGAAGCCTGCTGTGGAACGGCCAGCTCTACAAGAAGCATCAGAGAACATCTAGAAACCTTAGTCTAACAAACAGCTCTCATCCCTAGCTGTTATCCCTGCACATAAAATACGATTTGCTGGAAGGAACAGTAACCCTCGAACAACCAGCATTAACTTTCTGCCCAGTTGGGCAGTTTTAAACCAGCTCTTAACTTCTTGCTTCCATACGCAAGGATGAGACCACCCTGGGCTTTCACAATATTTAGACAACTAAATGGAGTTTTCGGTCAGAGATCAAAGAGAGGAGTTGGGCCAGAAGGCTGTGAACGTGGGGGATTAGAAAGTGCTAATGTCCTCAGAAGCAGCTGTCCTGGAATATAAGGTACCAGAGAGAGGGAAAACACCACCAGAAACTAAGATAGATGCATTAAGATGAGTAGATCTAAAGCCTCAGTCACAAACAGCTCCAGCTGGCTCCCAGAATTAAACGGAGAATTTAATTGGCACTATAGAAGCAAACGCATTAATTCTTATTTTCAAGGACAGTGATAAACCTTCGATTTCCCAAATAGCAAGGACATCAAACAGAATATCTCACTGCCTTTAAATGGACGCCAGAACCGTGACTGCAGAATAACTGAAGTCCCACACTTGCTAAGGAAACGGGACAAACTCCTGGTTTAGAACGGCTCACTCCTTCCTCCAGGCTCGGGCAGGCTCCGTTTTCTCCTTGTTTATCGATTACCTTCAGCCTGTACTGACATAATCCACTCCTCCCCTTCTAACCCTGCCCTGCCACGCTGGCTGCCAGAAACCCTCTTTGCTGGAGGTCGGCGTTGGGGCTCACCAGGGACCAGCCAGCAGCTCAACCGCCGGGACACGTACGGTGGGATGGTACAAACCAGGATTGTTTTCCTCTTCCTAAGGCTGCAGCAAATCTCTGGGACGTCGGTACTTTCTGTGACTTTATTCTAACAGTACTGGAGCAACTGAGAACTTACTACAAAACAACCAAACCACAAGCGTATTGGCCTTCTAAAGACATTCAGTTGACAAAATCCAAACAGCACTGAATACAGTCGGCACTTTTGAAAAAGAAAAAAAGCAACTTATAAACCCTAAATTCCAGCAGTCCCCTTCAGAAGGAAAGCAAAGATGAGAGAATGCAGCTGAAGCTGCAGAGATGTGTGCTGTCAGAACTGCAGATGCTGAAATCCAACCAGATCGCCACGGTTCAACAGCCCAGCTTTCCTGAAAAGAGACCTGAATGTCTGGGAGGACCTCAGGATCCAAACAGGTTTAGGATGGTGGTTCGGATGGAGAGGTGCGAGGAATCCCAAAGAGTAACACTGGAGATCCTTAAATCTGAAGCCACGGTTACCCATCCCTCTCCAGTACCAAAGCTCCTGGTGGCAGAAGAGTACTGAAAAGTAAAATGTTCAGGTGCTTTGCAACATCAATGTGACACTAATGGAATTTCAGTCCCTTCCACCACAGCCCTACCTTAATGTATTTAAACATGGAGGAACGCAAGTTTTCTAACAATTACTGAAAATATAAACGAGGCAGAGAGAAAAAGAGAAAGGGAGAGGGAGCGTGGCCAGATTTCAAAGGTCACGTTAGAAATTTTCTTTCTTAACAAGTTGTTCATCAACACAGCTCGAGCTCAGTGCGGCGGGGATGGTGACACGTGTGAGGGGACACACAAATCTCATTTTCGGATCAGAGGTGAAGACAGCTCCCCACTCAAAATCTTGTTAATTTGCAAAGTGACACCAGAAAGACCAGTATTTCAAGAGCCCACGGTTTCCCTTGCAGCTCCCAGCGTTACCCTCAGACAGCTAAAGAGCCTGTTGGTTCTTCCAGGGCGTCCCACCACCACCACCACCAAACGCCAACATCAGCCTGCTCCCACAGCCCTTCCTCCTCTCTGAGTGATTTTGAAGGATTCTTTGCCTTGGAACTGAGACTCTGGGAGGAAAGAGCTGGCTCTAAACGTTGGATGGAGTGTAAAAGCAGGGCCAGACACTCACGTGTGCCTGCCTCCCCGGGAAAGGCTTTAGCGGGGGGGCAGGACGGTCTTGTGGTCAGCGGAGATTTTGCAGGAGCACGAACCACAGATCTGTGCGTCCTTATCCGGGGACGAGGGTGATGTGTTGCCTGGTAATATTGTGCTGGACCGGATCACAGATGCATTCAAGTGGCAGAGAGGAGGTTTAGGTAAACAAGACGACGTAAGCAAACCTCCCCGAGCCCAGGAGAAGGTAGGCTACGCTCCAGCCAGAGAAACAGATGGCTTCTCTCCACCCAAATATTCTCCTCCTCATCCCCAGTGCGATCTCGGTGTCTCCACAGGCCACGCACATGTCAGAAGGAACCTTCTGCTTTTTCAGCAGCCAGGAAAGATGGTTTTGCTTTCATCTCCCAGCACAAATTCCAAAGGGAGACAGGCAAAAAGGGAGGTGTGGGGAGAGACAACATTCTGACAGCGTGCAGTAATAAAAAAAAATGACAGAAGCCACAGACAGAGGAGGGAAGAGCCTCCCCTGCTTCCCATGCACAACGATAGATGAAAGGGAAGGGATGAGGGATCAGGCAGCGGGCGGGCTGCATGCAGAACAGGCAGCGCACAGCCTCGTTCCACTGGGACCACCAAGTTTTGATGAGGAGGCATGCAGTTGCTACATCAGTCCTGTCCTTCTCCTGAATTCCTAGCTAGCACAGATGAGGACAGCTGCCCTTTTTTGCTGATGTTACTCTAAAGTGTGGTAATCTAGCTTTAAATTACCTACGCAGTCGCCGTTACTTCAGTCGGGCCAGCTGACTGATGCTCTGGATGAAGCATTCCCCGCTGCCTCCCTTACAAAGTGGGTCGTTAATTAAGGATCTTCCACTCTCCAGACTGTACCTGCAAGGTGGACAAGTGATTTTTGCTGCAGGGCACTATTCAGCCCAGTGACCCACTAAACCTCCTTAGCCAGAACAGATTAAGTAGCAGTTGGAGTTTACAAATGGAGCAAGACCTCCAAGGACTTTGGAGGTGGCAGAGGAAAACCCTAGCGCCTGCCAGCTGGGATCCACTGCTCCATTTACATTTCACAGCCTCCCAGTAACATCGACAAAATAGCACAGAAAATAGGAAATAGCAGTTGAGAGATCCAGTCCAGCTGTCAGGAGATGGCATCCACATCTCATTACTCTTCATCTCATGTGGTCATCCAACGCTCTCTCTTATCTGTAGCTGACATTTCAGCAGAAAGGCCAAGGATGAAACCAGCCTACTCTTCCTCCCACTTGAGGAAACCCTTCACCATGTGGGAAAGGCAGATCTTGGGGCTGGCACAAGCACTTGCACCTCCTGGGGACACTGCCGCTATCGGGGCTGCACCGCTGCATTTTTGGCGGGTCGGTTCCTTCTCTCTGAAAACATCCTTGTGCTGCTTGGAAAGAGGAGATGGAAAGAAGTTTTTAAGTCTGACAAAGCATCACCTGAGGGTTAGTTATCCCACCAGGGATTGCTTGTTCATTCCTAACCCAATAACCGGCTGCTCTTTGGAAGCATCTCTCAACCCTCCCCCCCCCCAAGTCATCCTCCTTCCCAAACGTGCTCTCCCTCGAGATCTTCCCCTTTTCCTGCCTCCCACTCTATTTCTGTGAGCATTATCGCTATTCTCCTCTCCAGTGCTCGTGACCTTAAACTTTGCTAACTTTTCTCCTCCTCTTCTTCCACTCCATATTCATCCTGTTACCAGCCCTTTTCTTTTTCCTGATGGAAACAGCATCCCGGCCAGAGCCTTCTGTCACAATAAACGCTGTTTTCTGAAGCCCCGTGGGAAAGATGGGATCATTATATGCCAGGACACGTGCTCAGTCCATCATTATGCAAGTCAGTGCTGGAGCCATTTTGTTTCAATTTGCTTCTCTTCAGGGCCCAAGGATCTGCTCGCTCATTATACTAAATGAGGTGGTTTCCCAGCTTGAAAGTGCATTTTTTAAAATCTTACTCTGCTTAATGATTCTTTTTGTTAATTTTAAATAGATTTTTAGAATCATTCTTTCTGCTGGTAAAGGACCCACAGCAGTGGAAACTGTGTTTGGAGCTTCTGCTCCATGTAATGCATTCTTAATGACTCGAATATTTATCTGGAGGAACTTCTCTCTCTCTATAGGTGAGATATATATATATATCATACTCCTGATTAATGCAGAACTTCACTCGGCACAGGAACTGTGCAAACTTTTCCTTGAAGGGAGCCATGAATTAGAGCTGTTGCGCAGCCTGAAATTCAAACCGGTGTAGACACAGCTTTGCAACAGGTATCGCAGGCGACGGGTCTATCGCTCAGGATCTGGATGGGAGGGAAACAAAACCTCAGAGATCGCTTTTAAAGGTCGCCAGCTGCGCATCTGTTCCGTCTGCTGATGTGTACCGATAGGGCACGGGTGTCCCCAGAGAGCCTGGCTGCCAAGGCAGGCCAAATGCTCCCTCCACGCTTGGCTCCTTCCAGAAGAAGCCAGATATGTGCCAGCCCATGTCTTTTTCCTTAAGAGTTGCCTTCAGCAACATCAGGGATGGTTCTGCGCTGGCAGAGGGTTGTTTCGATAGATCCTCCTGCTGCTCAGCCATCCCTCCCAAAGGCCACGGGGCAAGGAAGACGCGCTGGCACAGCCACAGCTCGGAGCACAGGAGCCCAAACAGCCTCCAAGGAGCTGCCTCCTCACACCTGCTTTTCGGGTCGGAGCAAGGTTAAGACGAAAGCTAAAAAACGGCAGGAGCAACGGAGCTTCCTTCATCTGACCTGACGTTACTCAGCTCTCCTCAGAAGAGCTGGTGCTCTACGCTCCGTTCTAGAGGGACAAGCCACAGACTGCAGGACACTGATTGCTGTGACGATAATTGTCACACAAAGAGAAGGCGGCGTTGGAGGCACCCTCCTTTGATAACAGGGTTGAACTTTATTAATAGTTCAGTCGTATAAAAAACGGATTTTGAACTGGCAAAAGAGGCAGGGAGACAATCCACATATGGCAGTGTTGTTGGAACTCTATGGTCTTTGAGGTCACTTCCAACCCCAACCATCCTTATAATTCTATGATATTGAGGTGCTTCTGTCATGATTATCTTCCATTTTTTCCCTCTGCTTCCTTGTTGCATTCACTCGATGGGTTTCATCTTAGAACACAGACAAGCTTTTTGGACCAGAAACTGTGTCTTGTCATGAGTGCACAAAGCATGCACCACAACAGGCTCCTGAATGTCTTGGAGCCTCCAGGTTCTACCTGATAGAAGCAATAAAATCAGAAAAATTGGACAATCCTGAAATAGTATCACACCCAGTCAGTATCTAGCATACACCCAGAAAAAAACAGACCTCAGCACCGAGATATTCCCCTTTTCCACCACAGACAAACATGTGTAGGCTCCCTGTGGGGATGAAAAGTTGGGAACTCCATGGGAATCGCTACATGACAAATGCTTAAGAGCCCAGGAAAGGCTGAAATCAAAGTGAAGTAGTGAGCACGAGAGAGGGGACTACTGAGTGATGCTCAAATTGCATTACTACAGACACAATATTCAATTAATATGAAATATTGTTTAAATAGTAGTTTCAGTGAATATTTGTCACCGCTGAATAACCATATGTTCAAATAAAACATATGCCAAAAATATTCGTACCCTGTCAGATTTCAAGGGAGGTTTGTAGGGCAATAATTCTCTCTTGGCCAGCTAATTTAATCCTTGGGCTAACAAGTGTTCAGCTCACTTTTCAAGGTCTGTATTTCCTATAAGCCCTGTCTGTTTTTACACATGAAACTGGAGTAATAGTTCAAATTATTTACTCTTCCTTTCAAGGGGGACTGCATTTTAAAAAGGGTACGGAGCGCTGCGACAAGTCATTTGTTGAAATTGCACAGCTCCTGGGGAGTTGTTCTCCGCTTCAGAGTGGAACCTACCATTTGTACCCCAAAAACCACACCATATAAGGCTGGATTTCCTATGCTGATAGCGACGCTGAGCACAGGAGCTAAGCTGCAATAGTTGGTTAATTTTATTAAGCTTGGGTACCGAAAAGCCCCGAAGATATCTAAAGTGGACTTTAATATTTTTGTTTAACAATTTGCATCCCTTACCATCTCTCTTAATGTGTTTACGCCTGTTTAATCTTCTGTAAACTCCTATCTCTGTCCTTCCGATGTATATAAAGTATGTTTGGGGAGGGCAGCAAACAGGAACGGCAATTCTTGGTAAACAAAATGCGACACATCCCTTGAAGGAAACACGTTTTTTGCCCACGCTGGGTGCCGAGAGCAACACACTCTATTGTGCAAGCGGGGGCTCACGGCGCAGACATCGAGCCAGACTACAGCAAAAGCCCCACATTAAAGTAGGCTGCCTCAGGCCACCGCTTATTATCGCACGATACACCTCCGAAAAAACAGCGATGCAGAAGATGTTATCGGTTTTGCCGCACGTTGGGTTTTTCGAAGTCAATTCCATTGTCTAAGCAAAACCAGGCACATTCCCGGCTGTTGTCATGTGAATTTTCACTTCATAGAGTAAGGGGGAAAGAAAATCATTTTGTTACTTTGATGAAGACGCCTTGCACGTTTTGACAAACTCAAGTCCCTCCAGGGTGCTTACTGGCCATGAAGCTCTTTCATATCTCATTCATTATCGGAGAGAGACAGGAAAATACTTCCTCATTTCTCTTGCGTATGAGTAAATTAGCGAAAACCACAGAGACTCGGTTTCATTAAAAGTGATGGAGTGAGACTGGCTGCAGCCGCCGTGCGGTGGGGACCGGGCTGAGCTGACTCAGTGAGGTCTGCCTGGCAAAAGGCAGGAAAAAAGATTAGCTGGAAATTTCTCTATTGAAGCAGCAACCGCTTACTGCAGCCAAACTCCAAGACAGCTTGATGCTGTAAAACCTGAACTCCGCGCCCTCAACTCAAAAGCCAGTTGAACATCTCGTGTTCCTCAGCTCCCTCACTCCATAGATTTTAGATGTCCATATGCTAGACCCACGTTTCCCTGCTAATTTCAGACCAGTGCTATCACCATCGCCAACTGTTACAGCTTCTACCAAGTGGCAGCCAACGGGTAATGTTTGCGAAGAAGCTTTCCTCACAAGTTTGCCAGGGGAAGAAAAAGCCCTCAAAGCCCCAAACCTTGGCACTAACTTCAAGCCCAGCTTTCTCATATTACAAAGCAAGGGAACTCTTGAGATGGAAGGGAAGTGGGACAAGCCATTTGAACACCAGCTGAGCCAAACCTCTATTATTCCGCTGAAAACTTGTCTAAAAACTTCTGGTTTTCCTGAGATACTCATCGTTCCTGTGTAGGCCCATGATCAACAGCACGGCAAGAAACAAGAGTGAAGATGCTGATGGCAGATGACATTCCTGCCCGTGTGCTGCCCGGGCTTGCCTGAACAGAGTGGCAGGAGTGCCACTGCCTGCTGAGGTTTTGTGTAGATCATGGTCCAACTGGTGGTTGTCGCTGCTGATGCTCACAAGAGCAGGATAATGCAGGTGGCTGGCATGAGGTAAAACCTTACCTTGCAATTATATGTGAATGCCCTGAAATCCACATGGAGAAGAATCAGAGTGAACCGTGGGTTAGAGCAGCAGCCTTTCATTTCAGAAGTAGGGCAGCAAGGGAGGAGGAGTAATTGGGATCACTCTGCTGTACACCACAATGTCTTCATATCAGCAGACAGCATGACGCACACCAGCCTCATCACAATGTTCAGCCCTCAAGTCAGGCTCTAAGATCTCTGCTGGCATTAACTGATTATCTGGCAGTACGTTCAAGAGGAGCCTAGAACTGGCAATAGAGGGGCTGCCGCAGTCTGTGACCTAAGCATACCCTGATTTCTACATGTTGCGTGCTACCTACCTATGTTATGTTTGACTCAATCTACTGCCCCAAGTCTCCCTCCACCTCATACTTTCTCCTTCCTAGCCCCTGCTGACCTCAAAGATGGTAAAAAAAACCCACCTCTAATCAAAATCAAGCCATTGGCAAGTTATTTATTGAAGTGTAAACGCTGATTCTTGCAATGAGTTAAAAAGGTCCATGTGGCTCAGCTTCTCATGAGGTCCCCAACCAGGTGGCATAACCCTGTTTGGATGACTTCACACAACTGACTTCTAGCTCTACTTAGCTCAAATTTCCAGAAAATCTGTGTTCCTACTGAGCGTGATAATACACTGCACACGCACACGCTCCTTTTCCACTCTTTCCTCTCAGAGAAAGCTCTCATCCTTTCATAAGCTATTCTCTGGTGAATACTATCACCTCATAAAGCTCACATCTCTTGAAGTCACGGGCATTTCACAAATTACTGGATCAGCTCAGTGAAAACATGAAATTTTGGGACATCCAGCATCCAACTCAGCCACCTAGGTTCTGTGACCAGGGTATCCAGACACCTGGGTCATATGTATCATTCTGCTGGGCTCACATCTGCAGGAAGCAGGGAATAACAGGCATGCTGAGCTGTCTGCAAATTAAATCCTTAGAACAACACAAGGAATAGAAATACAGTCAGAGGAGAACCATGCAGGTACATGGCGATCATCTGTCTTTTTACACAACTCAAATAGCCGACCTCTGAGGTGGAAGGGTCAGAAAATATAGCCCGAAGTGTCCTACTGCTACTGGACATCACAAAGGAGAAGACAATACCCTTTTCCATCCAATTGAGGGAATTATGAACATTTTTCTCACTGAAAACCGTAGCAGGCACCACGTTCCTGGTGAAAATAATTCAAACCACCCCTTCTCCAAGATGACTGGTAAGACAACGGTACACTACAGTTGACACACAAGTGGGATGGGGTAGGATGGGGAGGGGAGAGAAGAACAGCTGCTCTCCGACAAGATGCCTGATGTAGGTGCCAACAACACCACGCCAACTGCAGATAAGTCATCTCAAACTACCAGATACTCAAAACCACGAAGGCTAAAAAAGCTTATTTGCAGGTGGGAAGACAGAACAGTGCATGATGTGGATGGTATGACGCTGCCCACGATGTGTCCATGAATATACCTTTGGTCCACGCAATGCTGTTCAGCTCCCGGTGACACTCCACATCCTACTGTGAAATACATCGCTTCAAGCTGCACAACCCCAACACCGCCCTTATTTCACAGCCCATTGCCAGTGCTCTTCGGCGCAGAAAGTTAGCCCATGTGAGTTATTCTCTCATCAGCACCCAGGAGATATATACGCTGCGCTTACATTTTGTGTTTGGGAAGAAATACTAATACTACGCTGAAACGCAACCCTTCACCATTAGCAAAAGTAGTTTTGTCGAACAGTGTTGTCATAAAACAGCTGCTATGTTCCTCTTGAGAGGCAGCTATACTTCAGCAGCGGGAAACTTGGCTCCCAAATAGTCAGCAAAACCGTGGCTTTGCTCCAGAGTGTGGTGGTGCCCTTCTGAGGCAGGTCTAGGGCAATACGGAGCCGTTCTGGTGAATTAGGGCAAGGTGCCCAAGGGAAAAAAAACCATGTATTTCTGGCAGGGGTATGACTAATGCCCTCCTCTCGGAGCTTGCTAACAGACAGCAATAGGCACACAGAGCTGGGGCCAGAGGTTTCCCCTTGCCCAAGCAGCTCAGCTCTGCCCTACGGGAAGTTATTTCTTTGGGGGAAGCGATGGGTCTGACTGACCCTGTCTCTCTGCAAATCAAATACGAAGCAGGGAGGCAGAGAGAGGAAAGAGAGGAAAACGAGAGCAAGGTTTGAAACTTTCAGGCAGTTCTTCTTTGCATGGAAGAATTGGTAAAAGATGGGGGTTTCCCCTTTTTGCTCTTGTTACAAAGAAAGAAAAAAAAAAAACCCCAAGCAGCTGGAAGCAGTTGGATTCAGTGACCGTACCCCACCTCCAGCCTAACCCACCAGGAGTAGGGTGATGGCAGAGGGCTCTGAGACACTATTGCAAAGCTACTATTTAACCCCAAAACAAGGGCTCAGCCTTCTCCTTTCCTTGCTTCCGCAGGCTCGTGTTAGATGCGTGTGTGGCACCATTCTGCTTCACAAGTAAGGGCTGTACTTGAAACTCCTGCTTTATTTACTTATTCAAAGTGCTTACCCTCTGCGAAAGCCTTCGTACACCAGACAGACCAAACATTTCATCTTTCTTTGTTACAGCAGAACATTTAACAGAGAAGCATAGTGTGTGAAGGAGGAAATCTTGCGTTTGCCAATTCATACAATTGACCCATTCAATCTTGTCTGTTTCCAAGCCTCCAGCACTTAGGCTTATATACAATGCGCACAAATAAAAAATGATCCTAAATCCAGCATAAAAACATATATATACACCGTGGCCAATTTACTCAAGATGCACTTCGGAGGGAACCTCACAGATGTGGGCGATGTATCTTTTTAAATTCTCTGGTCAATAATGAAAACCAGGACCACCAAGAAATACACAATTCAGCCTTAACCCAAACTCAGTGAGTCCATATTCAACTTTTATAAAGGAAAAAAGACAAACAACAACTAGAGAGACACATTTGAGAACACAAGAATTAAATCTATGCGTAATCCATCCCTGGCTGGTCACCTTCTTTCAGAAGGGAGAAGATACACTCCAATTAAAACTCCTTTCAGCATACAACTGTAACCATGGCGCTGCTACCACAAGGCATCTGGCTTCAGCAAGCTCCCCAGCTGCTGGCACCTTCTGCACCAACTGGGATGGCAGGGAGTTTCCCCTCGGTCACTTGTACCGGCTCCCATGCCGGTAGGGTCAGGGTTAAATCAAAAGATTTTTCTGATTCCAGCTTCTTGTTTTCACCACAGCTTGAATACTTTCACTCAAAGAACTGAAAATATAAATTCAGTTCTGGAAGAGCAGAAGCAGAGGGTATCTGCAATGCAGACTCAGGCAGACTTCAGATGGGGGTAGGTGACCACGAAGGGACGCAAAGTCTCCAATTTAACAAGCCAAGCCATTTCCCTGCGAGCAGTGAAGGCAGAACAAAGCGGTCACTGTACGACCAAGACTATACAAGATTGCTTTATTCCTGTTTGTGTTGAGGTAGTCACTTGTTTAAAACCACGACCTCAAATATTTCAAAAGCCCAGTGACCTCACCTCGCCAGTTGGAGTCAGTCCGTGGAAAACTCATTCAGAACTCTCCTGACAGTCCTCCAGACACAAATCATGCTGGGACGAAGAAAGGGAACACTGATCCTTCCTCTCCCTTTTCTGCACCTGATTCTGCTCCCCGTTACTTCATATCAATACCTTTTGCAATCTCAATCGCTCCTCCTCTGCAAGAGCCTTTGTGCTGATGCACAAAGCATCGGGCACGCCAAGTCAGGAGTATGGCAGTAAAGCCACCAACTTCCCATCTGCAGGATCCAGACAATACCAGCTACTGTCTACCTGTTTGTGCACTGGCTTCCCTGCAGCCGCTTGTTTACAATCCCTCCTCTAGTGCCAGTGAGCCAAAGAAAACGTCTTTAAGGTCGTTCTGCTGCAACATTAACCCTTCGCCTTGTGGCTGACACAATTCTTGTGATCACAGTTACTTCTCTGTTAGGGCCGAGCCGAAGCCTAGTGTTGTCATCAGAGCTCAAAGACTCACACCCCGAGAGCCTCACCCACTGTCTTGGGACCATAAACAAACTTGCACTGAAGTAAAAGTTGTAAGAATGAGGACTGGTTATTTGTGGTCAAGCTCAAAGAGACATTTTCCAGTCAAAATATCTAAACTCAACATGTATTTGTCTAGTGAAGGCCTTATCTAATGTTTTCCTTATTTTCCCAAGGGGTGAAAAATCCCTCTCTAGACATTCTTAGTTCAGCGTAAGAGCAAGTTTTTATTTGACCTGAATTAAGTATTAAAAGGTGCCTTCATACATGAATACAAAGGAAAAGAGCTGAGGGATAAAGAATTGACCATGTGCAAGAAGCTGAGGAGAAGATGGATGGGGGACAACCAATTTGGCCAACATGGTCAGAACACCGAGATAAATAATACCTCCCATTGTTATGCAGGAATGTCCCTGGCTATGCTAGGAACAGCGATGCAGAAATCTGCACATACGTATTTACTCTCCACGGCTGGGAGAGGATGGCAATGGCTTGAAAATAAAGCAGTAGAAAACCCGGAAAGCTCAGTCCTGGCTCAGATGATTTTTTAAGAGAAAGAGACCTGGGAATGAACAGTCATGCCCAGTGGTTAGGATCAATGTCTGCAACTGGGTGCAGAACAAGGACGGGAACTGAACTAGAAAGCCAGGTTAGAAGTCAGAACATAAGCTGAGGGACAGGAGAAGATTTAGAACAATAGCCAGAAGCTCAGCTGTTAAGCTGAGGAGCCACTGTAAATTCAGCCTTCATTAATCATGGAAACCAATCACCCAAGGTGCCCATCCACAGCTACCAGCGTTCAACTGAAAGGCTAGCTTATCTTGTAACTGCTTCAAGTCCCAGCTGAGGGACAATTCGTTTTAAGACCAGTGACCCCTGTCATTGCTCAAAAGGCAAAAATAATTCACTTATCGTGAGAGGAAGGAAGGGGAGTGGGTTTGATGGGCATGTTACACTTGGCTTTAGAAGAAACTCATTGCAGTTGTTTGATCCTCTTTATTTTTCTGTTAGGTGATGGCTACAGATGCCAGTCTTCCAATCCTCTAGAGAGTGGGTGCAGCCAGGAAAGAACACCACGTTACTTGATTTACCAACGCCCTCTACACGGGCAATTAATGGGTAACTCCGAGTTCAGAAAAAATTAACAGGGAAGAATGCAACTGATTTATTTTTTTTATTTTTTTTTTAATTTTTTTAAAGAGGGAGGTGGAGGGGGCGGGAATAGATTTGGAAGACACGCAGGGTTTTCAGGGAAGCATGAAGACCCAGCTGTCAACAGGCACGAATTCAGGGGGGTTGCATGCAGAAAACAGATGCGCCCACCAGCTCGGAGGGCACGTGAAGGGAGGCGGCTGACTCGGCAGCTGGGCAAGGACCTTCCAGAGCTACGAGGAAAATTCTCATTCTTGGAGTGAGACACGTTCTCCCGGTGCGGTAGCTCTCTCAAAACCCAATTACACCAGCCCCCGGTCTGATCCGTATTAGGTATGCCTCGGTGATGGACCAGCTTGGCAATAACTCTATCTGCGAGAACTCTCATCGGAAGAGTGAACCCCCAGCAGCAAAAACAATCAAAAAGCAGGCAGGAGCAAGGCTAATCCATTTAAGCGAGACTAAAACAGCTTTTATTATTAATAATAATAAAAAATAGGCTTAACTAGTGATGCTAGAAATTATCTGTGTCGGTCAAGCAAAGCACAGAAGAGGCAGCTACTAAGTGTAACCAGATCCATGGGGAAGAAAAGGGAGAAGGGGGACTGAGGAGACTTGGAAAAAGGCAAAACACTGGCAGCTCTCTGAGCCTCTCTCCGCTTTTCCCTGGCTTCACCCCATCAACTCAGAAATCAAAGAGCTTCGAGCATCAGACATTTGCGTCTGCTCCATCTTCATCACTGCCAGGCACAGCCCCGCGATTAAAAGAATGGAGAAATAAGGAGCTTACAGATTCACTCTCCCCCGTTGATGCGGTGACTCACTGCACCGAGGTATCGATCCACGGGTCTGGCCTCTGCCGATAACTACACGCCACAGGGGTTAATTTAACTCCCCACCACCTGGCACTGCCTCAGACACTTTGCGGAGAACAGTTATAAATTATATAGCCCTCCAAAGGCGGAAAAGCAGAAGAGTTATTTTTTCAGCACATTTCCTTTGTTACCCGTCCTCCTGCAACCGGATCTGTTTTGCTGCTTCCAAGTCTCATTTGTTTTCTTCCTGAAATTATATTGCAGTCATCTATTCAAGCAAAACCAGCCCATAGGACGCTGTAAATTAGAGTCACAGAAGGGAAAAAGGGTAAAAAAGCACACCCTTCCAAAGCAGCCAGTTATTTTATACCATATACCAGTGTGCAGACACGCATACACACAGACATGGGAGAGCAATTTCTGCAAGGAAGTTTTAAGTAAACACACTCCTAATCTTCATCTTACAGGAATCCTGGTGATTTTAGAAATAGCAATACCTTGAAAGGGTGTAACAGTGATAACAGGAAGGACACGCGCCTGGTTTTTGATAGTGCTAGGTCCTCCACCTTAATATGATGATGGTGTATAGTAACAGGGCAATTTGGGGTGAAAAAAAAGGAAGTCTCCTCACTTTAAAACTTCCTTTGTCCACTCCTAAGCTGCACCTGGTTTACTGATAACAAACCTTTTAAGGTATAACCAACAGGGATAAAGTTTAGTACTGTTCAATCCTTGCAAGTTTGATGATCGTATCAAATAGGTGTCTGGGTTTTACAGATGCTCACCGTGGCACCTCCCAGCAAAACTTCTGGTGGATACAATCCCACAGGAGAACCGAATTGAAAATATGACTACCCATTAAACTCTACGCTCCTAAAACATTAAACACCAGATTTATGCTCCTGATCCCTCCTAAAATCCCATCTCTTCCATTCAGCCTACCTACAAGCTACTGCACAAATCCCACCGATATCCCAGTCTGTTTCTGAATCCAGGTAAACACTTCTGGATATTACACAGTGGAGCAACTGCTGCCAGCTCCTCTCCCTTGGGGCAAGGTATGAGCTGTTAAATTGATACAAGGACAACAAAGCTTTCCTCTTGGAGAGGGTGGGGGGGGTGTCTAAACCTTAATTACTTTCCAGGGAAACAGAACTTTGTGTTTGGCTGCCTTTTTTTTTTTGTGCTGTTTGTTTTTGCTGGTTTGTTTTGTTGTTTGTTTTTTTTTTTTAAACCTCAGCCCACGTGTTTTCCCTTAACTGGTAGTGATCACCAAATCCTTAAGCAAGTCATTGTGTCTTCAGGTATTTCTGCAGTTTAGGACACCCTCCTCTTCCCATTTCCCTGGCCCTCAGGTAAGAGGCTCCAGCTTAAAAATGAGAATTCAAACAGAAATTGCCAGATACCGGTATTTCCAATGAGTACTTCTGGCTGTTGAAATGTTTGGGTTAGAAGTATTCCAGAATGAAATCCTGTGTTGCGCAGTGGCTGAAAGAGATGCTGTTAGCCCTGCCTGCAGCCCTGCCACGGAGGCTTAGCTCAGAGTATGGAAATTCCCCTGTTCCTGGATCAGCGAGAGATCGTCTACAGCCTTCTCCTCCACCTCTGACAGCACTCAATGCCAGGAAGTCTAAATGAAGGTGAAAAACCACACTGGAGCAGACTGTCAACGGAATAATCTGCACACAGAATAAATTCTCCCTTTCCCCTTACTCCTTTTAATTTCAAGTGCTGTGCAGTTTTCTTAAGGAGATGAAATTCTTTCTTTACCATCAGCGATGATTGTTTCATGAGCACAGGTAACTAACCGTGCTCGCCTAAAAGGGAGAGCAGGACTTTTATCTGATAAAGAGTGACTACTGCTCTCCAGACTCCGCTGCGCTAATTAATATGGCTTGTTTCACTTAGGGTATATCTGCAATTAAGGGAAACTTAGGGAAGTTAAGCCAAATTAAGTACAGGTGTAAGTTTAAGGTGCATTAACTAAGGAACCCTTGTACAGATGTTTTCAGTCAGAAGTAGAAGGGGTCTGAGCAAGCTAATGAGAACTCAGAGCAATTTATTTCTCCAGGAGAGTGTTGAAGGGGTTTAGTGAGCTCTAATATACCTGAAAAATCAACTCTTTCATTAACTTGGTTTCACTTAACCAAGTATTTCTGCGTAGTCAGATCTGTAAAACCTGTATGTGACAGTCCTGACCGAAGCTCTCCAAGTCACTCAGGCCCCTGTGATTCTCCTGGACACGGCACGAGAACAAACGGAGGAAAAGCCTGATCACCTTTGCATCTAATTTTGTCAGATCTTACGCAGTCACTTGCCTGTTCAGGGCCGAGTATTTGTCAGCAGCTGACAGAGAGAGAAGATACATACCTCAGCTCAAGATTTTGGCAATCTTCTGCGTATAAGCATGTGTAAGATGCAGCGTAACAGCCCTTTCATTTCATCTCATCTCATTCTCTTCCATGATGCTTTTAGAAACCAAAGTAGGACATCTGTGCATTCCGTGATTGTAATTTTATTGACAGGAGAAGATATAATAGTTACATCTAATGTATCCCTAAGGGTTGATAATTGGATGTAGATTGTATTCTGGGATGGGAGATCTGACATAAATGCATCTAAATCTCTGAAATAGACTGGAATGTGATGGGCCGGAAGGTAGAGGTGGGAGAATGATGCATCAGGTATGAATATAATATGCGCTTTCATTTCATCATTTCCAGCAAAATTTAATGGTTACATTCATCCACTGTCCCGCTACAGTCTCCACTCAAAAGCATAGAGCTAACAAAAATAGGGAACAACTACTGCAAAAAAAAAGAAAAAAAGAGTGGTGTTGGGGTTCTGTAGTTTCTACCAGTAGACAAAAAAGTATTAGCTTAGGAACTCAGCCTCACTCACAACCACCGCTTGCTGAGCCTCGACTCCAAACCAAAACATCATCCCCTCCAGCTTTGAAGCGTTTCATCAGGCACCAACAGGCAGTGGAAGTATCTCGGGTCAGACACGCCGCGGCTTTTCCCTGGTGGGTGGAAAGCTGCAGTCTGAGTACACGCACAAGGGCGAGAGACACACACATGTACCGCCCGACGGCTTGATTCACAGGCTAACGTTCAAAGGTTTTTTTGCACAAACGCACTGAACTCCTGGGAAACCAACTACTTTCCCTTTTTTAATTGACTGCAGGATGAAGTGAAGGTGGTTAACACGGGGGGAGAAAGGAGCAACGTGAGAAGTGAAGGGATAGGAAAATATCACTGGGGACCCGAGGATGAGTGCTTGGAATGGGAGGCATAACCCTTTCAGATGTTACTAGAATGGTTTGATTTAATTTCTCAGCACCCTAATTGGTACTATGCAGAGATGACAGCTAAACTAGCTTTAACCAGTTAGCCTGCATACTAAAAGCTGTGCAGCTGCATTTAACACCGAGGTCCTTATGGGGAAACTCGCCTATGTGCTGTGCAGAACAAGCATATGCTCACCTGCCAGAATACTGAAGAAAAGCCTACAGAAATCAACACATGTCCAGATGGCAACACATGTCATGGCTACAGGCGAGTAGCAATGGTTTATTCATCCCATGCCACTCTGAGATTTCATGCCTTTTCCTATTCCCTCTCTGAATGGAACCAAGAGGCTTTTTGTTCCAAGAGAGACCAAGCAAGAAAGCCCCCATCTAAGGGTTGATCAACCAGGACTCTCATCTAGCACAGGAATGATGAAGTTCAAGCTCTAGTCTTACTCAGGGAGACGCTGAAGCCCGATCTCTTACATCTCAAGTGACAGTACTGAACCTGGAAGGGAGCTTCTCAAATTTTACTTGTAATTTCTTCCTGGAAACAGGATGCTCTTCCCATGGAAGTTTCTTTCAGCAAACTGGCATTTCCTAAGTATTTAGTTTTCCCAAAATGCCCTCAGGTAGCTTCAGGCATGAGATCTTTAAAATGTCCTGCTGCAGTCCCTGTTTTGCTGTCACTGCCACGCTGCTTGGGGAATCCTGCCCACCGGACTGAGAAGCAGCCTACAGCAAGCATAAAAAAAAAGATCAGGTGCGAGGACAAGTGCAAAGTTTTGATCTAGCAAATAAAACTGGAAGTTAATTTGGGTTTCAATTGCAGGGATTTAGGAGAGACGCATGTTTCTTCTGTTTCAGCAGAACATCTATCACCACATTTGCCATAACTCTCACAAACCAACATATAACAGCACAGTTAAGAGAAGCGCTTGTGCTTCACTGTCCAAAATGCTCCTATCTATAGCATTAATAATGACAGATTTAACGGTGATTCCTAGTGCAGAGATTTGCTCTTCTTTACAGTATATTACTCAAGTGTTTTTCAGCCTTTTTGCAATTTAGAGACTCCTGACGGCATTTTCCGGGGAGGGTGCAGAACCTTATCAGCCCCCCTAACTCCACAGACACATGATTTTTCTTAGTGGCTTTTAACAGACCTCCCCGAAAGCAGCACATGGGTCCCCAACGTCCTGCTAATTGCAGCTTGGAGGCTGCTGCTCTGCCACAGCAAGGCAGTTTGGGAGAGGATTACAGAGAACGCAACGCCAGGATGATGCTGGTGTAGGAAGGTACCAAGTTCACGAGGAAAACCTGAGAGAGCACAGCAGAGAAGGCAGCCAGGAACCAGGTCAAGCCGAAAACCTTCTGAAACATTGTGGTTCTGGCATTGTCCTTCTGGAAATAGTTGTTAAGTTACAAATTAATAACTATCAAGGAGTGTGACAATGAGAGCGCGTCCCGTTCTGCAGACGCAAAATCCTCAGAGCAGTAATGACTTGTCGAGTTAGCTAGGCTTTTTCCTAGGAAAGCTCAGGGTGAAAAAGCTTCAGCTAAACAAAGAGGAATAGGAGGTGAGGTCTGAATGAAGCATCACCTCGGCTTCGGAGAAAATGAACAACATGCACACATAATAACAGCATTAGAAAGCTGCTGCCACCTACGGTTAACCACCGGCTTTATTCACCCGGATCCCAGTTCGAGGAAGGGAGGCAGCTGCCTAATTGTCTCATACAACAAGCGAAGGTGAGCCAAAGCATTTTCCCAGTTAATACACACCCACTCCTGATTATCAAAGCAGCCTGTCAACACGCCGACAAAATACCGTCGTAGGAGGAGAGCAGAGGTTCATCTGTAAAAGGTGCGCGACGGCCGATGGAGACCCACGGCTGCTGTCCCCACCGGCCAGTCCATACAAAGCAGGTCAGCAGCTCCACTGGGAGGACTGGGCTCAGGCTGGCTGAGGGGTAATAAAATAGACTCTCCTCTCTCAAAATCGCTGTAATCAACTCTGGCTAAGGAAAAAAAAAAAAAAAAAAAAGCAACTGTAGGGCTGCTCAGGCATCCAAGAGCAATAAGAACACGTGAGGACAAGAGAAGAGTAGGAGCCGGCGGGACACAAAGCGCGCCTTGAGTCTCAGCTGGGAGTCTCGATCCACACCTCTGAAGACAAAATAATGAAAAATAAAAGCCACCAAAAAGCCCAATCACTTTAATTTGCTCTTAAGGGCCGCAATTGTCATTAAAAGGAATTCCAGGTGAAGTACAAAAATGACCAAACTTCAAAACATTGCATTGTACTGAGGAGGGAGGGGATGATTCAGAGGGGAGCTGGAAGGGAAACACAACTGGGAGAGACCCGCTCAGGTGGGAAGTCCGGACTCTGCTTCCAAGCAGCTTCTGGCAGAATGTCTCCCAGATCCCACCTCCTTTGGCATTTTATCGTGAGACATGGAAGATGGAAAGGCAATTCTTAACTACCAAACATAAAGAAAGAGATTATTTTGAAAGAAGAAAAGATCATGAGGAAGGAGAGCACGAGGAGTTCAGGAGAGCCCATTGCTGCTGAAGAATCAGCTGCCTGCTCATCCTTCACCTTTGATCTTCTCTCATTAAGCCTCCCTGTACAGACCGTTTGCTGAAGGTACCGGGTCCCCAGCCCATCAGCTACAGACAAAAGCAGAAGGGTGAGGAGCCACATCTCAAGAGGAACAAACAACAAGGAAGGCTGCCCAAACCCAGGCTGATGTTTTCCCAGCGCCTACCTGAACCCAGCCATTTCCAGTGCCAGTGGAAGAAAGATCTAGTGATCTTCTGCACGCACCATTTACCTACTCCACTGTTACTGCTCGTTCAAGCTTTGTCTTCCATACACTACCCCAATATTTCAGCTGTCAGGATGGAGGAGGAATCCGATTAGCTTCTAGATGCAGTTTAAGCAATAAGGGCACGGTAGACTGAGTTTCTGGGCAGCGAAAGGCCACCTTGGGTACTATGACAAACTATTCGCTATCTGATAGCGCAGATTAAGGAGGAACCTGGCTCTTTTGGCTCCTCAGCGTGCATGCAGCTCCCATTAGCATTAATGCAAGCTGCGTACAGGGCACTGAGAGTCTGCCAAACAAGTGACAAACAGCAGCTTTTCATTCAGCATTCATGAGCAAAAAAAAGGCCACAAGACACTCAGCCATCTCTTGGAAGCACCTGACAACTATTTAAGCATTGAGTCAAATCCAGGAGTTTTATATAACAAAGTGACACAGAAAACATTCACCGAGAAAGCTGCAGAACAC
>QJSC01027593.1:2423961-2446677 GCA_003697955.1 Calidris pygmaea | reverse complement strand
AAACAAGAATATTTAGTATTTAATAAGACACTGAAGATTAATGGAAATAAAAATAATAGGCATTTTTCTGATGCTTCCAAACATTACTTCCAGTCAAATGATAACCCTCTATCTGAGACACCAGAAATGCTGCTCAGTACTGGGACATCCAAGATGTTCAAAATTGTTGCAAGGCAAGCACTGTTAATTTTTTCAGCAATTCATAGTTATTTTAACAGTGGTTAAAGTTAATTGAAACAAGTTCTTAATAAACAGTAATAGATTTACCTTCCCGCCCTCAGGGGCTGTTGGGAGGATTAGTCGATATTTGCTCACAGCTTTCAAGTTGGAAATGCTGTATGAACACAATTATAATATTCTTGCAGAACCATTCTTTAGCAGCTTACTCTTGTCTGTAATTAGATGCGGTGATCAGATTATATTTTACATTACACTGCCATTTTCCTTTATCAACATACAGCAAGTGGCTCCAGAGGGCACCTATGGCCCTTTAATGACGTTACTGTTTTTCAGCTAACGACCATCAAATAGACTAATCATATCCAAAAAAAGAAAATGAAGTAACCTGCAGGTATACACACAGCGAAAAGCACGACGCTTCCCTTCTTCCACTGAACTGGGCTTTGAGAAATTAGCTAAATGATAATGGTTTAATAATGAAACAGATGCTCAACGTCGCTTGGCTGCTTTACCCACCAACAGCCCCCTAGGAAACCTCCCACCCTCCTTCGCTCCAAAAGCCAACTTGGTGGCAGATTGCAGAGCAACCTGCCCTTTTAGTTCTCACCTCCTGGAAGCGACAGGCTGCGGCTCACAAGTTCTTGCCACACATTTTCTCTACACGGTCCTCCCTCAAATGGAATTAGGAGGCTTATTTCTGATGGAAGCTGGCAATCACCTGTCAGTACTGTAATAACGGGAGGGGAGCAAGTTGGGGAAAAAAAAAAAAAGGCACTCGGACTGGCCCTCGCTCTGTACTGCAGGATACAGCATCAGAAATCATATTGTCACTCCCTGTCCTCTTTCCTTGACTGAAACAATCTAAGCAGGAGAGGAAAGGTTCATGAGAAAAACACCGGCAGCAAAACGACACGGGGTTTGTGCCTCTGGAGAAGATGGGTTCGGTGCTGACGGCTCACGTGGGATGAAGCCAGCACGGCCGCTGCTCCTGGATTAGCTCCTCGGGGTCACAATGCTTCCACCTGCAAAACTGCTGCCCACGGATACAGCACGACACAGAACCTCTCGCCGTGGAGAGGCCAGCGAGAGTTTGAAATGGCATCCCATCGCCAGCCTGTGCTCCCCTGAGATGTCCCTGCACAGCCCACCTCGCTCAGTGTCCAGCTGTTACCTGGCTGCCGGGGCTTAAACCAACACACGCAAAATATACCAGGGGAAGATAAAAAGGACACAACTCTCTTATTTATGTTTTGGTTTGTTTTTTTTTTCCCTTCCCCTCTCCTCCCTCCCAGGCTCTGAAATACCTCCACTCCCTGCACCACAAGCTAAGGCGGCCAATCTGCAATATGCAAAAATGAGAAGGAGCTTCATATTCTGTTGTATATAAATCCCTGAAGATCATGTGGGTGGGATTCAAATAAAACCTCTCCGCTTGTGTCGTCTTTAACGAAATCCAACTGCCAATGCTTTAACACAACAGCAAAAAACTTAAACATTTCTGAGACAGCTCAAATAATAGCCTTGCAGGCTGAATGTGATAGATCCTCTATTCCGATTCTACACCTCTCCTCTCTTGGTCACACTAGGAATGCAAGAGGGAGGCTGCAGGGAATTCGTTTCCAGCCATCAATAAATAAGTGAAGTCTGCTTCAATCCCTCTAAAACAATCAGCTACAGAAGATTAAAAATAGTAACCATTTGATGCTACCATGACAGGTCCAAGAGAGGAACGAAAATAAAGTGTTTATCTTTCTGGAAGACTTTCACTGCTGCAGGGAGTCAATGTCACCAACATCTGCACGCACGATGGTCCGGGGCAGAGCTAGGTTTTAGATGAGGCTACAGAGCAGTCCATAACAGCCATGTTTCTCTAGTTTTAAGATTACAGACTTTCAGGAAGGTGGCATTGCTAATTTCCAGGTTTCCTGCTAAGCCACCAACTTAAGACTAGAAGAACATTCTGCACCATCGCTGTTGCAACCCTAATGCACGGCTTGAAATGTGTCACTTCTTGCAGGCATTTTTAGTCCCAGGCCAAATGGCGTGGTCACAATTTACATTCACTCTCCCTAATGCAGAGCTCTAAACAGGGTTTTTCTAGCCTTAAATCAGTGTCAGCCCATTACTAAGGCAGCGTATAGCAGTCAGGAAGTTAATGGATTTAAAGGGCGGAGGTATTGATGGCTGTGAAGTGGAAACTATTTATCCTGTAAATACTGTAACAGCCAAGACAGCTCATCCCATTACAATTTATTTGTTACAAACACTAGTGTAGGGAAAGGCTGGCAGCTGCAGGGTCTGTTACTGGAAGAGATGGGGAAAGAACTGCCACAGGGGTCGGTCTGCTGCTGCAGGAACGGTTGCGGGGAGCGAGCTACGGTGGGGATCCTACAATGGCACAGAATCACAGAATGATATGGGGTTGGAAGGGACCTCTGGAGATCATCTAGTCCAACCCCCTGTCAAAGCAGGTCCACCCAGAGCAGGTTGCACAGGAACATGTCCAGACGGGTTTTGAATGTCTCCAGAGGAGACTCCACTACCTCCCTGGGCATCCTCTTCCAGGGCTCTGCCACTCTCACAGCAAAGAAGTTCCTCCTCATGTTTAGGTGGAACTTTTTACATTCAAGTTTGTGCCCATTACCTCTTGTCCTGTCACTGGGCATCACTGAAAAAAGACCAGCCCCGTCCTCTTGACACCCAGCCTTTAAGTATTTATAAGCATTGATCAGATCCCCCCTCAGCCTTCTCTTCTCCAGACTAAAAAGACCCAAGTCCCTCAGCCTTTCCTTGTAAGGGAGATGCTCCAGGCCCCTCATCATCTTTGTAGCCCTCTGCTGCACCCTCTCCAGCAGTTGCCCTATTGTTCCTTCTCCAAATAACACAACACACATAAAGATGTCTCCAGGTCTGCTCTCCAAGACGTGCCGTTTGCCTTCCCGCGGGCACCGCCACCTACTCTGACAGACAACCCTCTCGGAGGTACGGCGTGGGACGGGCTGGACTTTGGGATTCCCATCCCAGGAGAGCACGCAGGCTGCCAAGCAAGTCCCTGCTGACTTGGGAAGCGCCACATGGAAACACATAGTATAAATTGCAAGTCGCCGTCGTAATTTCCAGGACATTCTGCCAGGCTGAGATCTCAGAAAGCTGGGACGCTCACATACCTACTTACCCTCCCGCCCTTCCCAAACCTCAGAGAACGACCTTGAGAAAAAATAAAGTAGGAAAGATGGATTTTTTTCAGCCAATTAGTAGCACATCCAATAAATATTGAACTGTTCTGTCCGGATAGGAGCCCGTGAGCATCTTAAAGCCTCTAGCTTAGGTGATTCCCAGTCTCCAAACTGTTCAGCTCTGTATAACCTCTCAACTGAATTATCTGAGAAAAAATTGGGAGATAATCCCAACGATTTCCACGTAAAACCCTGCTAGGCCCCGTGAGCATTAGAAGACTGGAGTAAGAAAGAACGGAAGGGAGGGAGAAAGACAGTAAATACTCCACTTTATATTCCTTCAAGGAGTAGAGAATTTACAGTTTGGGTTTTAGGGTGGGTTTTTTTTTTTTAAGACTTGTTTACTCTGCTTTGTTATCAACCCAACTAAGATGCAAACCTACCTCCTGCCTGTACAGAAAGACATCCGCAGGCCAGCAGCAGACCTGCTGTTTCTCATTCCCTGCAAAGGATGCTGCAAGTCAGCATTCTCTATTAGATGTTCTTTCAGCAATAATCCCAGCAGTGACTTTCCCCACAGCTACAATTCTCTGCCTGTTTACCACAGAAACACTTTTAATAATTATCTAGCCATCAAAACGTACAAGTTTAGGCAAATGCCTCACTTCTCAGGAAGAAAGGGACTTTAATTTTTGGGCACCATGTATGTGGCATCCAGACCTCGTCTCTGAGGCCCACCTTGTCTCTTGGCCATCAGTGGCCCTGAAGCAACTGCTGAGACTCTCTCCAATCATGAGACATGCATGTCAGGTAAAAATCTAAATTAGAGGCATATGTGGCCATATTCTGCTGCTTGGACCCGTTTAAAGCACATCAAGACAGGGCTGTGGGGATGTCCAAAACCCATCAAGGCCATCTCTCTGTTTGTCTCTAGCGTACATGAAGTTGTACTAGAAGGAACTTCATACAACAACACAGGGGTGCTCTGAAGCTGCTGTGAGAGGAAACAAGCCTTTAATTCTCAGATGTTAAAAAACAAAAAGAAGCCCTTTCACATCTCTGCTCTTGGCTGTTAACTTTCATTTGTTTAGATGCCAGCACACTACACTTCATAAAAATTAATACTTTTTTTTTTCTTCTTTAAACACTTACAAGCTTATTTTCCTTTCGTCTGTACCAGCTGTTTATCTCCTGACTTGATGATTCTCTTTGGAAATGTGAGTTGACATCTGGGTATGAGCGGATGCTGTAAATTGCCAGCATTTCTGTCTACTTATGCAAGCAAAGATTAGTTCCTCCAACTACAGTAGCATCTCTCCAAAGAATGCTAACATTATGATACATAACAACCCTCTTCTTTCACTGCTATTACCCCCTTCTTTTCATTCAAGTATCTTTTTCTTTCGCTGAAGGCAAAGCAATGCATTAAAGGCACTAGGCAATACAAATAAATGTCACTTAAAGAGAAAGCTTCCCGGAAAGTTCATGTTATCCCTTACAATAGGTAGCAAGGAGTAGGTGAAAATGAAGCAGGGATCCTGAAACAGATCAGATGACACAGAATAAAGTGAACCCATGGGTTCTGCCTATATGAGCTTGAGCACAGCAGCCGAGGGAACCTGCTGCCTGGCTCCAACCCTTTCCCAGAGAAAGTTGAAAATAGGAAAGGGAGAGGTGGCTGCACAAAGCAACATATACTTCACATGACCCTGGCTTGCCTGTTTGACCAGTCAGAGGAAAAGATTCCATACTTGTTTCCCTTCGTCCTCAATTTTACTAATTTCTTCCACAGCTTTTACGATTTTCCCCATCTCATGGCTGTCTACATCAGGAGACGTGTACACAGAATGCCTACACCCATGCTCCACGCATTCCCACCCAGCTCTGCAGACCAAGGGACTCTGCCCCACTCTGCCCCAGCCCAGCTAATGATCCTTTGTCTTCCACACCCAACACGCCATGAATCCATTGTTTGTCTTAGAATCATAGAATTGTCCAGGCTGGAAGGGACCTCCAAAGGTCATCTAGTCCGACCTCCCCGCAGTCAGCAGGGACACCCCCAACTAGACCAGGTTGCCCAGGGCTTCATCGAGCCTCACCTTGAATATCTCCAGGGATGGGGCCTCCTCCCTGGGCAACCTGTTCCAGTGCTCCACCACCCTCACAGTGAAGAACTTTCTCCTAATCTCCAATCCAAATCTGCTCCCCTCCAGCCTAAAGCCATTGCCCCTCGTCCTGTGACTACAGGCCTTTGTAAAGGCCTGTATGCGCCTAAAGGCATCTTAAAGGATAACACTTTCAGACACCAGCAAAACAACTCGTGAATGGCATCACAGAACCAAAGGCCTCAAGTTAAACTGTTCCTCCTTAACCAGCTGTTAGCAGGATGGGAAATCAACAGATACACCTGAGGGACACCACACACCATTCAGCCTATTTCAAGCTTTAAAGGTCAAAGTCAACACCTCAAATGACACGAGGAAGGCAAGGCAGGCACGGGACAGAAGTGTCACGTTTCTCTTAAGGGAGCATGTATCTCAGACAAGGAACAACACAGTCAAAAGCAGTTTCACACATAATCCTTGCAGCCAGAAAATCAACACTATTTGAGATTTGCCCCATGGTGCTTGGGTTTGGGAGAATCGCTGGGTAACACAGCACTCTTCCAAATACAAAATAGTAACTATTTTTCATAAACTGAGAGAGGTTTTTTTTTGGTGTACTAAATTAAAATCATAAAAACTTTTTTAAAGCTTCCATGCCCAAAGCAGGAAAACCTCTGGCAATCTTTGTACTTGGAAAAGCTTTCTGAGTTTTAACCCATAAATAATTTTCCTGAAAAAAACCCCACCACGATGAACAGAAAAGAAAGCACAAAGCAGTATGGAGTAAACTGTGTGGTTGTGGTTTCTACTGAAGTTATTATTTATCTACCACTGGATATGGCGAATAGCGAGGAACAGAAATGAAGGAAAGGGGAAGGAGGAAAGCGAGTTGGGTTTCTGCCCAGAGAAGGAGGATGCTGTTTGGTTGAACAAGATCCGCTCCACAGAAATGCTGACAGACGGCGGGGAAATCATGCACTGTTAGGAAGGGGGAAAAATACCATACATGAGTTTAATAGGTGTTTGTATACGAACCATCCCTTAACCTCTGCTTAAAGGCAGTCTACTGTTGTGGTGTTAATGCTTGGGGAAAATCTACCTGATGCAACTAGGCTTTCTACCCACAATGAGCATTCATTGCCCTTTTGGTAACTTTAGAGGGGCAGTAGCTCCAGCTAATCCCTCTGCTACAGAAAGGGCTGCTCCAAACACTCAAAGCTCAGGCCATCGCATTTCAGAGACTCCTTGCGGGTTTGTTCTTTACTTCAGGAGAGGAGCCAAGTCCTACACAGACATCTGGAGACACCATGGGAAACAAAAATCACAACCGCCTACGATTAAGTGTACGCAGGTTACTTTACAACGTAAAATAAAAGAGTTTTGAAGCAAAGAAAAGGAAAGCAAGAGGCATGCTCTGCTATTACACTACATAAACACTGCTGCTGATTGTGCTGAGACTCCCCTATCAACAGACCAACTTGCTTGCTCACTTATCCCCTCCTGCTTCACACCACTCCCCCACTCACTCTCTCTTCCAAAACAGCCTCCCTTACTCATTTAGCTTTTTCAATCATAAGGGAAAATGTTTCTGAAAATAAAACAGTTCTGACATTATTCTGAGCTCTTAAGTTCTTGCTCTCCCCGACAGCCCAAGCCACTGCTCCATCTGAAGGAGAGTATTCAAATGTGCTCAGAAGTCAAGGCAGATTTGTTTGTATGGTGTGTGGTCTGCAGAAGGGCTAATTTATTTGTGATTCCCAAAGCCCAGGAGTCAGTAATCTAAGGAGGCACCAAAGACACAGGCACTTCATGGAGACATTTCCACATATTTTGCTTACCCACTGCAAGTTTGCTGGTCATATTTACATTTTTCCACTTTGTTTTTGCAGTACCTAGCTAGAGGTGAGTATGGCTCCAAGTAGAGCATCAAGAAAGGAAACAGGAGAAACGTTTCCAGGAATGCACATAGAGCAGGAAGGATCAAGAAATTGAGTGCTTTCCACTGCTTGTTCAGTGTCCTCCTCACCTTGCTCCTACATTACGCTTTCTGACAGCAGCAGTTTCCAGTAGAACCCGTGTGACATGGGGCTTGACGCAACACAGACCTGGGATTTGCTAATGCACTGAACCACTTGAAGAAGAGAGCAGCAGAAATCCTTTTTAAGCACAGGAAGCTCTGGCTCTCTCCTCAGAGGAGCTACAGCAAAATGAAGGACAGGAGGAGACTGGGTGAAAAGGAAAGAAGATTTCAAGAAAACAAACAGCAGTGCCATTGACAATCCCTGACCTGTCTGCTTATCCCAGCTGAAGAAAGATGGAAGAATGTTCCTGCTCCAAGAACTTTCCCAACTGTCATGAAGTTGTTAAAAAAAGAGCAAAAGCCCACATATACCTGTGAAAACGGTCCAACAACTAATTGCCAAATAGATAAGATATGCATCTTCCTGAAGAAAAGAAACACATCCAAAGTAGGTATTGCCCATCTTTTGGTCATCACTTGGAAAGCAAAGGTCACATTGAATCTCTAGGTAAAGTCAGATGCACGGAGTGTTCAATTGATCATTCTAGAACTCACCAGATGACAAATCCCAGAGATTTGGAATATTGTGCCTGTACAGACATTGCTCACACAAGAGGCAGAAGACGTACTGCACACTAGGAGATGGGTGGCTGAACTTCCCTCCTCATTTCATTTTAGCCTTTCACATGGCGTGCAAGACTTGCTATTCCCAGGAGAGAACAACTCCTCGTCCTCCCACAAAACAGATGAAAACCCCACGCTGAATGCACAAGCTGCAATCTTTAGTTTTTCACTACAGGTGAAGGTGCCTCTTCTGTGCCCACGTAGCTCCCACCACAACAGGGTATCGATCCTAATTAAGCCTGAGGCTCAGCTATTTGCTGACAAACCTCAGCTTGCCAGAGCCCCGTCAGGGGACAGCTTCAGGAGAGCGAGGGGCTCACGCCGAGGGTCTCGGCAGGAGGCTGCTCTGCACGCCGTGAGTGGGCACTCAGCCCAACGCGCCGGCTGGCCTCGGGGAGGCAAGCAAAGCAGCTTCCACCGCACCACCAGCCTGCAGGCAGACCTTCTGTGGGTGGCTTCTACCTCATCTGGAAGAGCTCCTGGGGCCCACCTTGGCTGCCATTGCCTCCACCAGTAAGGTGACCACCAAATACGTGGTGTTCTTTGGTGTTCTTTCACCAAACACCCGCTCCTCTGCCAAAACCCACCCCACTCCTCGCAGGATTGCAAAGCACTTGGTACGTCAGAGTACTAAAATGAAAAACTATAAGCATCACTGCACCCTGTCTAGTGAGTATTTGGGTTGAGAGGCAACAAAGAAGTTCTCCGTTACTAATAAGAAAAATAATTAAAGCCCTTGACAAGGCCTGACAGCTCACCAACACAGGGCAAAGCACTGCAGGAACAACTGTCCCCATGGGAACTGGCAAGTACAGAGCACAGGAAAATGAGAACTGTTTGAATTAACAGGGAACATTTGCTCTAAATAAAAGCTATTTTGAGGAATTAAAGCAAACAAATGTCAGCTCCATGCAGCGGCGTGTTGGGATGTGATGTGCTGTAATGTGTTGTGACACTTCATAAATTAAAGCTTTTCCTTCTCCCCCGGGGGAAGAGAATTCAAGCGCAGTCAAACACTTGAACTTGGAAGGTCTGCAGGCTTGACACTTACCAGTCCATGACTCCACTGATCCCCTGGGCCGAGACACCTTCGTGCCTGGCCTGGGGGCTGCTCTGTCCTCCCTCGGTGTCCAGGAGCTTGGAGGTCCCAGGCAGACGGCGCTGCCATTGCCTCACCTCGGCTGCCAGGCTCCAGGTATCACTCATCAACCACAAGGTGAAATCAACTGATGTCACAGCCCAAACTCTCAGTCTCAGCTTACGCTTATTTCATATCCTACTTACCCGGCCTTACACATAGTTTTAATTCAAGCTGTTTACTTTATCCAAAGCCACCAGCCTGACAAGTCTTAACTATGGTACGAAAGGTCAAAACCTACCCACTTAAACCACCATCCTGGCCTTAGCTGGCACGATTTGGAGATGAAATGAGAGTGCGGGCTGCAGTAAGTGTCACTGATCAATTCTCTGGCGCCAGGAGTCAAACTGCACAATGGTAACCCTATTCCTAAGCTAAAACAGACCACAATTCTGCTTGCCCAGCGCCCCGTGCAGATGAAACACCTCTCACTAAACTTCTTCATCACGTGCTACTCTTTGAGAAGACCTTCAGAAAGAAACAAACAAACAAAAAAAAAAGAGGGTAAGACATAAGGAGGGAGACAATCTAGACGACATTGCTGGTTAAAAAAGAATAAAAAAACACAAACTGGACACATTCAACCACTACCACTTTGTTCAGAGCATTACCACTTTGTTCAGAGTCATCATTTGGAAGGTGCCAATAATGAGCTCAGAGCTGTAACCTCCAGAGATGCCAAGGGAGTTCATTAATTAGATGTGAAACCCAGAAAGCCAAAAGACACCATGAAATTACACAATAGACGACTTTAGCTGTTCTGTCCCTTGTTATTTTCTGTGTACAAGGACCCGAGGAAAAAGCCTTTAGAGCTAATTTTGATTATGAACTCAAATCTGGAGCAAAAGAGGATGTTTGTGACTAGGACCTCCAAGATAAGAGGTATAGGCCACAACAAAATTTAGCAAATATGGGGAAGACATAGTTACAAATTAATTTTTAAAGATCTCTGATGCATAGAAACCATTTCACAGTTGCAGAAACTGAGGCATGGCTTCAGCCGCAGCACAGCGATATTACAGGATACATCTCTTATGGATGTGCTGAGTATTTAAGGGTCAGTGCAATGTGTCCAGGATAGTTCCAAGTGTGTGGTTGTGTCCTTACAGCGCAGCCAGGGTAAACAGCATCTGTGTGAACAGAGCTAAGGCTTCCTCCTTGTGTGCTGTGCACAGCAGGGGCACAGTCGGCTGCCAGAAGCTGAGACCTGGTGGGAAAAGATGCTGAGAAATAAGCCTCTGCACCGCAGCAGAGCTTTGCCAGCCGTGGGGAGGCGTTCTGGCATGGGCAGACATCTTCAGAGACAAAGTCCCCACAGATCACAGTCCCTGGGAAGAGACCTTAACCTTTTCCACCTCCTGCACGCCCCTCACGCTGATGGCACCACTGCCCGTGGTGCCACAGTCACGTAGGAGCAAGCTAAGCCCAACGAACACGGCCATGACCTCTTCCATCTCCTCCTCGACCTCATAAATCCCAGCCTGTGCAGCACAATGCCACATGGAAAATACCAGCGTTAAGTCCCAAGAGGAGCACAGCCTTGTCACCGTTGGAGTGTGCCCGAGCTCATCAGCCCTGTGTCACACCCACGCTCGTGCCACTGGAGCCCCATCGCTTCCCGTTTTGGAGCCAACCCACCCAACAGATACCCTCACAAGTTTTCGTATCGTAAGGGGCTGGTGTGCTCTTTGAAATATTCAAGGAGAGCTTTACTCTATGGACCACCTCTGAGGCAAAGTAAAAGCTTAGATCTGCGGAGGTCCAGAACATCACTTCTACTTCTGCAGTAGGGCCATCAGGAAGACGAGAGAAAGCTTTCTGCCCAAAGCTACCAGAGGTCTTTCTTAGGCTAGTGTTTTGCCAGCTTAGGAGACAGTGCTGCTTCTAAAGAAGACGTAGAATCACATGGGGTTGGAAGGGACCTCTGGAGATCATCGAGTCCAACCCACTGCCAAAGCAGGTCCACCCAGAGCAGGTTGCACAGGAACATGTCCAGGTGGGGTTTGAATGTCTCCAGAGAAGGAGACCCCACCACCTCCCTGGGCAGCCTCTTCCAGGGCTCTGCCACCCTCACAGCAAAGAAGTTCCTCCTCATGTTTAGGTGGAACTTCTTATATTCAAGTTTGTGCCCATCTCTTCTTGTCCTGTCACTGGGCACCACTGAAAAAAGACCAGCCCCTTCCTCTTGACACCCACCCTTTAAGTATTTATAAGCATTGATCAGATCCCCCCTCAGCCTTCTTTTCTCCAGACTAGAAAGACCCAAGTCCCTCAGCCTTTCTTTGTAAGGGAGATGCTCCAGGCCCCTCATCATCTTTGCAGCCCTCTGCTGCACCCTCTCCTGCACCAGCAGGACTCTCCCTAAGTCTGGCAGCAGCAAGGCCATCCTTTTCAGCTGGAACTTTGCAACTACCCATCGCAGACAGTCTCATCCAAGAAAGATAGCTGCTTAAACCTCAAGTCTTTGATGTATTGTCTAAACTCTTGAGTAATAAGGGACACTTTGCTCCCACTTGTAAGCTCAGACCACTACGAGGCTCAGACAGATGCACTCTCAGAGTTCTCAAGGGAACATTTCAAAGTTTTAATGGCGGTGGCAGCTGCTCTTTATAAGCTGAAGGCAACGACACTTCATTTTTTAAATGGAGGCAGATTCTGATTTATAAATATGAAAATTGAATGTATGCAAAATCACAACCCTGCTTCTCTTTGCGCATACACAATTCAGACAACTGAACTGATCAGTCACCAAACGGAGTAGAAAGTCATTATACTGAAGAAAAGACCTTGCTTGCCTAACCTCAATCCAAAATGAATCCAAACCTCTACTTTCCAACCCTCTGAATATGAATAGGGACAGCATGAATACGCTGACAGGTCTTTTATTATAGCTAGAGGGTGTAGCAATAATTAAAAACCAAATCTTGTATGTATGCGGCTATGACACTTTCCTGAAGAAATACTCTGACTTTGTCTTTTTGCAAGATTAGGTTGTCAAAATGATGTTTTTACGTCAGCGAGGGAGCACAACACCTGGGATTTCCAAGGAAAGGAAGCTTGAAGAAATGAAAGACCAGTGAAGCACTCCCAGCCTTCCCTCCGCCAGCCTGTGCAGGTAAACGTGTGCGAAACACAACAGCACAACATTGCAGCCCAGAGGTAATAACACAGAGAGATGGAATTTCCAGTTCAGGGACTCTTCGGCGACAACTCACTCGCAGAGAGCGAGCATCCCTGCTTCCTCCCTGGAGAAATTGGACTTGGCGCTGGCACCTTGGCCAGGCTGCTGTAGGAGCCCCGACACCTACAGGTTTAGCACTTCAATTAGCAGGTGGCAACACAGCCCTCCACCTACTTCATTTTAACGAACTTCTCAGTTGATCTTTCGAGCTCTGCAAAAAGCGCAATTCTCGCCGAGCACCCCAGGTAGCACAAGCGAGTGTGTGAAGTCAAAAGGGGTATGAATTAATAAAAAGGCGGAAAAAATGAGGTTGAAGGGGGGGAAAAAAACATCAGGAAGAAAAGCTCTTTTTTAACTGAGGAATAACAACGTGGTTATTTTAAAACATTCAAAAAGGTCGTTTCAAGGTTGACAGAAATGGTGAAACAGAAAGCCTACACAGCGAGGGGTCTGGCAGACTTGAGATATGGAGTAAAACCCCAAGGGAGCATGGAGATCATAAAGGATCTTAACATTGGGATGGGGCTCAGCTCCTGCGCCCAGAGAAAGAGGCTTTTCCCATGACCTTCACAACTTTGCTGCCGTCTGGTCACAAATCTCGAGGGAGAGTGCACAAATAAAGCTAAGTGATGTTCTACTATTTCAATTCCAAGTGTGAACATTAAGCACGACCCATACAGACCTGTGTCTCAGACAGTGCTTCAGACAAAGTTAGCTGTTTCCAGGGTCCCTTTTAGGCAAACCTAGTTTTAAATGAACTTAGCCCCATCATGCCTGGGAGCTATTTTTGCATGTGTCCCCCTAGAAGACTTCACAGCTTTGTCTATGAACTGCTTTCAACATTTTTCACTTTTTTGGGGCACAATAGCTTGCTTATTAATTTAGAAATGGTAGTACCCTGATGCCCAGCCCTAGTGCTGAAGCTCTTGGCTGTATCTCAGGATCACTCCTTAGATGTTATTAACACGGATACCTGTGTTCATCAGGTCATTCTCTTCTGGCCTCGTAGGTCACAAAGGATGGACCTGCCACAATGCCACAGATCCCATCCCCTACATCTCACTTTCAAACCAACACCTCGTATCTGCCCCTGAATGCATTACTTTTGTAGATAATCACTGTTTGTCCCATGTTAACATCCACTTCCCCCTTTTGTCAGGCTCCTGAGGGTTTCCAGGCAGCTGCTTAATGCTTTCCTTCTCCAGGGATTTATATTTTCCCATATGCTACCGAGCTGCAAGTTGAACTGTTGTGTAGCAGCTCACATGCCTGGCAGAAGAAAGAAACGTGATGGAAACTCGAATTATTGGCTCTCACTCTATAGGATAGAGAATAGTTTTTCCTCATTTTCAAAATACTTTCTTTCTTTTTTTTTTTTTTTTTTTTTTAAATATATTTGTCCTGCTCATTCTTCTTAGAAGTCGGAGCAGCATAATAATACTGTTGCTGGAGTCAAGAGAGAAGGGAAGACAACCTGTATTAGGTCAAGCAAATTGCAGCAGTGGGCAGCCCGGCCGGGGTCCTCATCAGGGAAGAGCAGTTGTGCGCTGCAGACAGCTTTACCTGGGATTGCAGAGTGCCCCTGCCAGGCTCCCATCAAGGCACAGAGGACAAAAAAGTATCTCTAATAAGCTCCATTTTCCTGAATTGTCGAGGAGGAGGAGATAGAAAAATCATTCCCGTAACACTTCTGGAAAACTTGAAGAGGTTATTGCTATGGAAACTGCTCCAGCGGAGCAGGTGCGGGAAAGGGGAGCAGCGGAGAGACGCGTGGCGCACGGAATAGGAATTCTTAACACCCAAAATTAAACCTGCGCACCTCCAGCAACGCAATCTATTTCGGATAACATCAACAGTTTGCCCTTGGTTTTATATCAACAAAAACTACAGGCAAGGGGCAACGAAATGAAAACCGGAGGCTGCGGAGGAGAGCCCTAGCTGCAGAACCGTGCTAAAATAAAACAATACACACCAGTATAATATGGCAGCAGAGAAAATCTGGGCTAGAACGGGACTAGGTGGTTTTTCCTCCCACTGAACTAATGCTAACTTCACAGTGGAGTTTGTCTAAAATAAGCAGGAAAGCAACCGAGTTTCTTTTCAGCAGCCTTTGAGGGCAAAATAAAGCCAGGCTGGAGGAGGCCTTTAGCAGAAGAATGGAACAGAGGAGCTCTGATTGTACCTCACCAAGGGCTGTGCCACGGAAAGAAAAAAACCCTACTGAAATGGGGACCGAAAAAAGGAATAGTTCAGCAAAGAAAGAAAAATCAGCTTAAAAATAAGGTGACAAACAAAAAGCTCTTTGAAAGAGACTTTACCCTATAAATAAACCGTGAGCCCACATCGATGGCTCTGGGTGAGTTTTAATACAAGGTATGAAATCTCCTCCTTTGAGCACATATGCATATGTGTACACTTACATATCTTTCCCCATGCAAAGAGCGTGGCACCAACACGTAAAGCACTTTGGCAAATGTTCAGTGGGCATTAACAGGGTTGCAGTATGCATTCTGCTAAATTGAGGCTTGTGTCTGTACAAACACATCCACGGCAAACCGGAGGTTTTACATGAAAAGATGGAGACTTCTCCGGCGCAACAATGTCTTTTTGGTGAGCTGAAGATTTTCAGAAGAACACTATCCTAATGGATGATAGATTACCAAGAACGGGGGAGAGTGATGAACTACGACACTAAAAAGTCTTTTGAGGTCTTCGTCTCTTCAGGAAAATAAAAGCCAGGCCCCAGGGATAGAATTTAACAATGTCCCTTTAAACTTGGCTTGTTTCCTTTTTGGCTGCATGAACATCTGTAATCCCCCAAATTCCTGTCCCTATTCCCACCAGCTGGTGAAGCTGAAGCCCATCCAGCAGAGGAAGTCTGATCCCCGCCAGCACAATGAAAACTGTTAACACCGATGGGCACGACACAGCTCCACCAACAATACAAAACAGTGCAGTGCACCTGTAAATTTAAACAAATAGAAATGATTTCAGACACAGCTGTAAGGCACTGCTAAATTAAATTCTTCGCCTTCCCCAGCCAGAGAAATCCTGCAGACAACAGCGAGGGTCTCCCAAGGGAAAAGCGTAGGTGATGGAAACCACTCTGGGCTGCTAAGGGTTAATGGCAGCACTGGCAGCATATTTTCATTCAAGTGTCTAAGCTTCTGCTGGAGGGGAATTTTACAAATAAACTTGCAGGCTTTGCAGATCAATTTTCTACTTGGTTTTATCACTCTTTTCTCCCAAACAGACCCATCGCGTCTCAGTTTCTTTTTCAGACACATTTTTAAGTTTTTAGTGCCATTTTGGAAACAATACGGGCCCCTCCATCCCCGCCTTTTCCCAGTACTTGAAACCACATATGGAGCTTTGGTGGCATTTGTATTTCCATCAAGAGTATTTAGGAATAAACAGCTATGAAAAACATTACCCTAGGGCTCCAGCACTGCAGAGCGTGCAGTGCAGACCTTCACTGCCTGAATACTCAGCAAGCATTTAAATGATAATATTGCATTAGAGTGGCAGCTGTAGCCGTGTAAATAATTGTGCATTGTCCCCGCTCATTGATTTATTTTCATACGTGCACACACACGCGCGTCTGAAAAACCGCTTTTCAAAAAAAAAAATTCCAAACCCAGACAGCGATAATCTAATAAACGCTAAAGTGAATCAATAGACTACTTAACAGCAGAGAGATAAACTGCGTTTAATAAGAGTTAGAAGGGATGGAGGGAAGGCTGTACAAGATTCAGCCTGCAAACACCAGAAGCACAGGGACCAAGAGCCACCGAGAGAGAGAGGAAGGAGCCTGAAGTGGATGGAGAGGGAGACCAGGGCGCAGAGCACTTCCCCAAAAAACCCCAAACCCTCCAGTTTTCAAAATGCTGGTTACAGAGCAATAGGAGTCAGGAGATTTCTTGACAGACATAAAACGTAACAGAACCTGGTGAATATTTAAGACAGGATGACCTTCAAAAGAGGGCTGAGCAGTTGTTAAATTTAGTTTCTGCTAATGCAGGGGCTCTCATACAGATGTCTAGCAGTCACATAAAACCTCTGTCTCACACAGCCGTAACCCGGAGGTTCCCTTGTGACAAAGGAGTAAACATTTTTATTCCAAAGTTGTTTCTAGGGACTGGTAGCATTTAAAGATATTGAAACTGAGGCACAAAAATTAAGTGATGTGCCAAAGTTTAGGAAGAGTGAGTAGCAGAGCTGGAAATGGGGTTAGTTCACTTGACTAGAAGTCCTGTGCTCCGTTCACTAGCCATGTTTTCTGGTTGTGTTGTCCCTCATGATCTTTAAGATAAGGAACTGAACTGCAGGAGACTGGAGATTCTAGCAGTCAGCACACTAAAAGAAAGTAACATACAGCAGGACCACCTATTTAATACATACCAGGCCACTGTGACAGGATCACTTCATAGAGTGTCTTTGACTTCCAATCTATGAAGCTTCAGCAACAATTCACAACTACCCTTCTCTTAGCTGTGTCAGCAATAAAGACCAAAACTGGATCAGACATGGGATCAAACTGTTTCGCTCCCTCTTCCCAGGTAAAGCCTGAAGTACCTCAAGCAAATATGAAGAAGTCTGGAGGATGCCGAAAAATTATCTCCTTGGTTTATTTCCTCTTAAAACCAGCCACCCATGCGCATCTAGCATAAAGATAACACTACAATATTTAAGGAATTCTGACATACTACATTCATTTTTTATTATCAACCAAACCCTTGCAAGGCGTTGTCATTCTGATTCTGTGTTACAACCAGCTCTCCCTGATGGATTTTGCTGACAGCGGGAGCCTGAGAGAAACTTTAAGATGTTTAGAGAACAACTGAGTGGATCCATCTCCGAGACTATTTCCTTCTCCGTCAGACGAGACACCACCTGAACCACCTTGTTCCCCTCACGTTAACAAAATCCCTCAGAACTAGCACCTGGCACTTGTGCTCTGATTTTCCACTCAGCTGCGTGGACCGTCTATAAAAATTATTACTAGAGAAACACATTTCATAGATCTTATCAAGAACCTGTGGCGTGAGTGTCAGACTTTTGGGTTGCGGCCAGCGCCAGACTCACTCCCGCTCTCAGTCTCACATGTTTTCAGTTTCCCCAGTTCCGACAACTCCAACCACATTGCTTTGACAGGACACATTTTCAGGGCTAATATCCACACTTGATGCCCATTATCTACGACTGCAGTACCAGAGCTCTCCTGCCCTGGAGCGAAGGTATGCAAGAAAGCAGACAGAAGCTTCATCCAAGCTTTCTGCGTAGCACAGAAACAGACGTAGCACTATGTGTTTTAAGAATAAGCTTTCTGAACGCAAGGCCCCTCACTGTAGCTCATCCTGTTCTTTCAAATCTTAGCAGAAGGAAGGAGAAGGGGGAGATGCCTTACCTGTATTAAGGAAAATGAGCCTCTCCACTGCCTCAGCAGCCTACTGCAGGAGTTTCTATAATCTCAGGCTAGAGAAAGTTCAGTGAAATAAAATACCTTCTTATGTCTTATAACCTTCTGGGGATTTTCTGGGACTGAAAAGAAAGTATCACATGGCACCAATCACATTGAAATGCTAGACCAACTCTCTTCGGTAAAGGAGTTTTCTTAAGTTCTAGTCGACTTCAACACAGCAAAGTAGAAGTGTTAAATAATCTCTGGTACCCAGTGCAGATCCTGTCCAGACTACAGAGATGCCTTGCTTATGCTGTATTACTACTGAATCATGAAGGACTTCAAGATGTGGTCCCCCGTTTTACCTTTTATCTCTCCCTTCCAAATAACATTTTGCATTTACTTACCCTCTTTTCGGCGATTATTCTAGTCTGCTCACCAAAGAAGCAGATGAATGCCATCACCGCTGACACAATAAATGCCCCTGAGACTGGCTGTGCCTCAGAGCATCGTGGCGATGAGCTGGCAAGGAGAAGTAGCTACCATGCCAGGCAGCACCGTCTCTCCGGTCTCACACAAAGCTTTCTCCTCTATCTTCAAGTCACATTTCCTACTGCATTGGATCTGGCTAACGAGCAGATGCACTGACACATCTGTGGATGGGCCACAGACCACGCTGGCTCCACCAGAAGATATACATCTAAGCACGGGGGAAACGGGCAACAGCCAGCGCTTCTCCCACCAGTCCCACCACTCCTGCCAGGGAGCACTAAGTGTCCTCAGCTGGTTTTATTAACACTGATGATGATGACTTAATCAAAGACAGATATTGAAGGAAGACAAAACATCGGGTTAGAAGAAGTAGGAAGGGGAGGAGCAGGGCAGACCAGCCCATCGATCTGCTGATGTTGCCACTGTCGGGGTCTATTTTGCAAATGTGCAGTTTTCCTTCTCTCAGTCCTAGTTGTAGGCATCATGCACTAAATGTGGCATTCTGGAGATACAGCTAGTTACTCTAAGAGAGAAATAAAAGGCTGCACAATATGAATAAAATCCAAAAAAAACGGGGGTGGGGGAAGAAACAAAAAATTTTAGGTTAGTTGCTCTGTTTTTATACTGATGAAAACCAATTGGAAGTAAGTTTTGTTTTCACGCAGAAAGAAAAGAAAACAAACAAATCAACATGGATTTGCAACAAGGCTGTTCCCAGCTGTCTGGACAGGCAATCCAAAGTCTCAGCTACTTCTTTTCTCACTGGGTCACATCTGAATCGTGCTGCCAAAAGATTTAAGTGAAGATTCATCTGTCCTAGGGACTACCAGATTAAAATCTCCAAAACTATCATCAGATTCTTTCCTTAACAGAGTATTAAAACCAAGATGAACAGTATCGTTTTATTGCTAGAAAGGTCTATTGCACCCTGAACCTCTTCTGTATTCCAACACACCCAGACAGAAGAAAAAAAAGAATCAGAGATGGGAGAGACATTTTGTAGCACGTCAGTCAGCAAATCCACAGAAAGGAGATAAAACTACTCAGTGAATACAAAGCGAAGTAAGAAGCTACGCTGACATGGTACAAAGCAGATTCCTTCAGTCTTGCGATGATGATTGTACTTTCTGAAAGTTAGCACGTAGCCTGTCTGCAAGGAATAGTCACAAACTATTTAATAAGGTGGTAGCCAAGTCTCTTTAAGCCACGGAAAACTAAGCAACACGCATACTTATGACTCCAGTCAGCACAGGCTAATAATAAGCACACTTGAAAGGGAAGCAAAGGAGTTGGTAAGCAAAGAAGAAGAGAGGCAAAGGATGCCCAGATGATAGAAGAAATGCATATGAGATGTTGTATAAAAAGGGATCAGGGAAGAAGATTGAAAATGACAAGCAAGTAATGATTAAAAAAAAAAACAAAACACCACCACACAGGGACAAGCTAATCACTTGCCACAGGAGCCCCTCACCCTCCCAAATTGAGCTAAAGCAGAGAAAGCAAAAGCGAAGAAGTATTTTTCTCTTTTGCCAGCTGCTAAGAATTTTAAAGGTACAGTCTGGAAAACAGAGAATTAATTGAACTCAAATTATTTTAGTTCTGTGCACTGAAACTAAAGATAGCTCAACTCCAGAAGCTTAAAAAAAAAAAAATCAGGTTTGTTAGTTCCATGTATTTTCTCCACAAGGCCGTTTTCATTCCAATTAACGTCATTCAACAAAATTAATTAAGTAATTTGATTAACGGAGATACACATTTTCTTAAAACAACCATCTAAGAAAAGCCTGGATCCAGGCTAATTGCTCTCGAGCTGGTTACGTTATTTCCCTTGAAAATGGGGAAGGTTTTCAAAACCATTCACAGTGAAGAAGAGTAAGGGCAGGTCAGCACAGCCCTGGAGTCAGACAGGGCTACTTCTCCATGGAGAAGTTGATAGCGTGAAGAAGTTGATAGCTAAGTTGATAGCGTGAAGAACTGTTGTGAAAGCGCTGGTGGTCATCTATGGCTGTTACCTGTTGTTGCTATACTCCCTATTTTTGGTGACAATGTTCGTGGCTGTATTGACAGCTCATACTGAATGAAGTTCATCTGGCTTTCTAAGGCTCTCCCCGATTCAAAAGCACTGAACAAGCAAATGCTGCATGCTGTACTGGTGAGCAGCATCAGAGGGCATCTAGATTTGGTGAGGGAAAAGGGCAGAGGACAATGAAATGACACACTTATTTCTGCTTAAAAACTTATCTCATTTATTGGTCCTGAATGTCACCGTCAGTCTATAAGAAGGATCTGTTTTCTAGCTAATATAAAGATGAAGCAATGAAATGCAGGAGAGGAGCTTTTCTGTACAGTGAGTCGTTGTATCAATTAGCTTAGTTGATAGGAAATACAAAAACATTTCATCATCCATCATTCAAGGGGACTTTTTACTTAATAAAAATGCAAAGTATGTTTTTGGAAGGATTTACAGCTCCTTTCTGTTCACTAATCAGCCATTTACTGGCCTTTACAAACCAGAAAGCTCCCTGATGTCCCAAGAGGGCACAACACACTTGAAAGAAGGCAAGATGGTCACTGCTCGTTTCCAGCTCTGCTGTGCTCCTTATCACTTACTTCCAGCTGCAATCCAGCATCTTTACAAGTAAAGCGGAAACAGTTCTCCCTCTGTCATTTTATGTACATTTTATCCTCTTGAACATAATCATTATCCTCGTAACAAGTAATTGCCAGGACACGGTTCCTCAGTTCCTCCCAGACTGGTTACCTGACAGCCGACTAGTGAATCCAGAGTCTCTCCCCCAGCAAATGGCTTGATACTTTTCATCCACCAGCGGAATCACAGCTGTGTCATGCCCATGGATGACACGATTCAGAGCAGAACTAAAGAGCCTGAAATGAGCTAAGTTTATAATCTTTCGGTGTTGAAGCAGGCGCGCACAGGCACACCAGAGGGAAACGTGCACAGGACAATTTAAGAGGTCAAACATGCACTTGATCCACCCAGGGCATTATCAAACTGGTTCCTTGGATTTGGATGAGTTTTCTTATCCAATGCACACCGCATCGCGTCTATACTGGTTTGCAAAACTCGGTTTCAGGAAATCACTGACGCTTCCTTTCTGAAAACTCCCAGAGCCTCCGGCTGCCGTATCGCTAACATGTAAAGCTGCTGTTAATAAGCTGACATTGCTGCTGAAAGCAGTCCTACCCTCCCTACCCCAGCCTCTTCTTATCACCTTTGGGCTGTCCCGGCCAAAAACCCCTTGTCAGCTCCCCAATCTGATTTACCATAAAGCTGCACGAATGTTTACACTGACAAAGGAGATGAGCGAGTGAACAAATGGCTGGGGGCAGAAACGACTTCCATCAGAGGCAAAGCTGACTGAAGACATTATCTTACCGGAGTTAAATCACAGCTAAAGCACTCAGCGAAGTTTAGGAACTGCTTTATCGCAAAAAGCAGAAGTTCTCTCGGCTCCTTCTGAAAGCAGATGCATCAGCAAATCTTTCCTCCTACGAGAACCGTTCGGGTTACAAACAGCTACACACGTACATAACTGTACACATAGAATCACACACCTCCCCGGTAGACCTAACCAGGACAGTTCTAGTACAGCCCACAGCTGAGCTTCACCTCCTGAAAACAGGGAATCTGCTTCACAGTTGTCAGTGTGTTTAAGATAAAAGCTGTGAACAGACGGCAGCTTAGCTGTCCTTAATAAGAAAACACCACAAACCCAGTTTGCCGTCTGTATGATGTGCTTACTTAAAAACAAAGCGAGCCACAAACAAAAACACAAAAGCCCCAAACCCGGCAACAGCAACAAATAAAACCTGCTCCATTTCATATAAACTAAATCATCTGAGTTTGTGACAAGGCACCGCAGCGTCTGCTGACAGAACAGCGACCTTATGTAAATCGAGACAAGATTACAGGCAGCAGTACCAATTTACCTTCTCAGGAATGGGGCTTCTTTTCCACATTATAATCTGTGCTTTTGAGAACAATTATATTTCATCATGACGCGGAAGCCCGAGGATTTCAGAGGTTTTGTTTCAAACAAATAAACAAAAAGTGCCGCGGAATTTATGCAAGAGCAAAGCTAGTGCTGGCCTGAAGAACTGCTGTGAGTGTACCTTCCAAACCCAGGAATAATCATCATGGCAATGGCTTCAAGCTGGAGGGGAGCAGATTTGGATTGGAGATTAGGAGAAGGTTCTTCACTGTGAGGGTGGTGGAGCACTGGAACAGGTTGCCCAGGGAGGTGGTTGAGGCCCCTTCCCTGGAGATATTCAAGGTGAGGCTCGATGAGGCCCTGGGCAACCTGGTCTAGTTGGGGGTGTCCCTGCTGACTGCGGGGAGGTCGGACTAGATGACCTTTGGAGGTCCCTTCCAGCCTGG